>NW_021025442.1:400125-416144 GCF_004153795.1 Camellia sinensis | reverse complement strand
CCGTGCCAAGTTTCGGTGGTTTTAGTGGTCATTTCGCAATTTCGGCTCCCGAACGGGCCTTTAAGTCTTGTATTTTACAATTTTCCTTTTAATTTTCTAACCGGAGATCCAATCGAGATCCCGTTTGTTCCTACAAGTCTATTTAGCATTGAACAAACTGTTCGTGCCAAGTTTCAGTGGTTCGGTGGTCATTTCACAATTTCAACCTCCGAACGGGCCTTTTATATTGTGTTTTACAATTTTCCTTCTAATTTTCTAACGGAGATCCAATAGAGGTCCCGTTTTTTCCTACAACTCTATTTAGGCTTGAACAAGCTGTCCGTGCCAAGTTTCGGTGGTTTCGGTGGTCATTTCGCAATTTTGGCCCCCTAACGGGCCTTTAAAGTCTTGTGTTTTACAATTTTCCTTCTAATTTTCTAACCGGAGATCAATCGAGGTCCCGTTTGTTCAACACAACCAAACATATTAAATGAAATGCTTGTAGTGATTTGAAAAGTAAATTATGAAAAATATACTACAAAAGTGTTTGTCAATAAGATTCCTCTGATGAATAATCATTTTCATCAACCTGCATGCCTGCTTGATCCTTGGTGTATATTGGATTACTGTAGATGTTCTCAATAGCACCCATTGTCTTGGCTTTTGCACATTGGTTCTTACATAATAGTGATGTAGTAAACTGAAAAGAGAGAAGAAAAAAAGTGCAATTATACTGAAAAGATCCCATGCACAGTAATCATAACGTGTCACACCTTTAAGTTCTATGACAGCTATCTCTGTACCAGTCAATGCTTTTTTTTGATCCAGCAGGGTAAAAACCTGTATCCACAAGTTGTTAAGAATAGCTAGGAAATGGTAATAGATTACATAAAAAAAAAATTAAAACTAACACAAACATATACCTTTCAACTGTAAAGGTTTTATAACAAACCTAGAATAGCAAATGGAACCATCACAATTGCCTCCCCCAAGAATGCAAAACGCCAATTCCAGTGACCTGCAACCCTTACTTTGTTGTTCCCCTTGCATCTTGTCTAGCTTATACATTGGCATTGAGCTTTTTATACAAGAAAAGAGACTCGACATACAGGACTGCATCTCGACCAATTTTAGTAACATGTACTCATTAAAGCAACTGTCATTCTGTAGACCACTCAGAGTCCTGGTATTCTAGATGAAGATATGCAATGCAGAGCATCAATTATGATAAATTCAATCAAGATGTAGCAGGTATTTGTTATATAAATTTTGTGAAATAAATCACTGAAAACAGAAAGGATTATTGTTCTAGAAGTGTCCATGTCAGTACAGAAATAATTCACAGGGTTCTTAAACATCATACATAATTTAAAGAGTAATCATATTCACCAAATAAAATAAACTAGTATCTTAATTGATTCAGAACATTAAATAACTAGGACAAACTTCCTGAAATATATTTTTAGCTCATTTGATGGCAATTTAATAATCATTCCAACATTGTGACTCACTGCAACAGGATTTTTCATCTTTCCTCATCCAGCATGAAAAATAGTCATTGATGTAAAAAAGTGAATGACATCACACATTAGAGTCCTAGGACAACAAGAAAACAGAAAGTTGCCATGTAACTTATGACATGTGGTTTCCCTATTTGTATGAGCATGCAATACCTAAATGAGTAGGATGACAATTGAATACCTCTTCGGAAACAATTGCAGACGCACATTCGGGAAATTGTTATATTTTTGTTATTTTTTAAAAATTTCAGAGAACTTTGTAATTTTCAAATAAAAATAATGATATTCTATTTCAAAAAAAAAACAAATTTGAGATATTTTTAATTTTAAAGAACCAGGATTAAGGGCTACATTTTAGTTTTGGAGGCCTAATTGTAATTTTTGGAAACTTAAGGACATTAATGTATTTTTCTTACCAAACAAACACTAATCTCATGTAGAAGTTTCAATTACACACCAAACACTCGTCATAGTTTATAAATAGGGATCTCTTAATGTTACCTACACACGTGGTTAGAGAGAGATGAGTCTTGTGAAGGAGAAACCCTAGGAGTCCGTACTAGTGAATGAGGGAGAGAACCCCAAATTACTCTGTTTTCATTTGCCGTACGATGTTTTCTCCCTCTCTCTTCTTCCATCTTCCATCTTCCATCTTCCATCTTCATCTTTTACCTCATTTTTTTTTCTAAATCCAACTAAACAAGAAATGAGAAACACAAAATCCAAGTGACAAATCACACAATAAAACAATAAATTGCATATGATTTTGTACAGAACTCCATACCAATAGGAACTCGTACCATGAAAGACAGAAGTCAGGAAACAACACAAAGCTTGGTGATTAAAAAGGGGAAATGACACACTACCATAATCTCATAAACATCTACCACTTCCTTTGCCAAAACATTTGCACTTCTCTCTTCCCAACTTTTTAGACTCACAAATTATTTTCTTCTTTTTTTAAAATTGAGGAAATTTTATCTTTGACTAAACAGAGAGAAGAGAGCTCATGGAATAAAATTTAGCCAAATTTAGCTTCCAAAAAATAACCTAGAAGTTATAATGAAGAAAACATCTTTTAAATGATTAAATTGCCATCGCATACTTGAAGATTTTACAATAAAATATACCTGAATGTTAGGAGCCAACAAAACTTGGCTGATCAGTAAAAAAAAGCACCATTCTTCCAATCTCTTGCTTTAATAATATTCTCTTCTTCTCGCGTGTATGGCATCACAAGAGAATAATGCTTGTTCATGCACTTCGCTGAAATATCAAAAAAACAAACAATGTAATATTTGACAGCTATGGTTCCACAAGCATCAGAAGGAACAAAGCAGATTGGTAATATGTAATGAAGTTAATCTGATTAATTTTTGTAACAAGAATTATAGAAATTTTTTATGGTGAAAATACAGATGATATGATCCATAAAAATGGAATCATTGATAGTAACACTTTTTGTACTAGTTTAAAATGATAGTTAGCAACGATCTCTGCTTCTAGAACATAAGGAAATACTGGAGCTTTGGTGCATGTATGATATAAAATGCAACTTAAACAACAATTTGGGAAAAAGAGAAAAGAAAACATTTCCCAAATTAGTTAAATCCCTTCATAGATTGTAATTGTCTTTATTGCCCTGTAAATCTTATGCCAAGTGCAATGCTTTTCAAATATAACATCTATTGTTTGAGTTATACCTTATCATTTTCTCAACTTGCTTTGCAACAATATACTCCAGATCTGCTTCTTTTTGCTTTGTACGTCCAGATTTTGCCATCTTCTTTGACTCCAACATCCGTGGCAACACATATAATTGATAATCCTCATGCAATAGTACATACTGCACATTTAGTATATAACAATGATTTAACTTGCTCGGTAAGCACATTTAATATGTAGCAATGATAAACTAGGTCAGTAAAATATCTTCTCTTGTTTTGGGTGAATACTCAGTAAACACCACGTTTATAATAAGTGACTTGTAGAATTCACCTCATCTCTAAACAATGTAAGAACTAAATTTTCCTTCAGTACAACCTAAAACCAACCCCAAAAAAGTGTAAGGAAAACAAAGGGAAAAAACTACAGCATAAACAAAATAAGGAACATTTGCTATGAATAATTATTCATAACGAAAAGTTTTCTGTTATGAATAATTAATGGCGATAGACGGATTAAGATTGCAACTTCTTTAAAAATTCAAGGTTTGATTTTAAAAAAATTAAAACTTAGGGTTTAACTTGTGACAAGGGTCAAACCCTAGGATCTATATTGTAATTTCCCTTTAAATAAACTCTTTCGAGAATAACAAGAGAAACAAAAAAAAACTGCTTCAAGTTTACTAAAGCAAATGTCGATGCTGGTGACTCTAAGGAGCTCGTCAGGAACAAACAAGATATCCAAGTAATACCCATTCCGATAAGAAGTAACATTGCTAAGTCTTGAGCTCTCTGCATAAAATAAAATAAAAGTTTTGAAAAATAAAAAAGTAAAGATGAGATGAGTGATGAGACTGCAATATGGCTATAAACGAAAATCCTTTCTTGACAGAACAGTCCTAGTTAACAGTACTAGAGATATCAAGGAGATTTCAATAAGTTAAGGACATCCCAACATTTTTCAGTATCAAGCAAATGACATATTTACCATTGGGGTGCTGAATTTGTAAGAATGTCAGGATATCGAGGATGAAATGGACTCAGAAACCCTCATTTCTCAGCTTCCTCGGTATCTGTAGATAGAAATATTATAGGACCCACACCTCTAAAACTTGGAAAAGCATATTGGCTGTTAATCAAAATGATAATTGTGAAGAACTGTTGAAAGTAACGCTTTGGAAGAAAAAAACTAAAAAACTAAAAGATAAACAATGGCAAGCAAGAAGCAACTATAATAGTCACATATGTAAATAAGTCCATTTCATTGTTTCTTGTAGCACATACATGATTCCAGGACATGGATCTTCCACCTTTATCACAGCAATTGTATATATGTTTCAAATTATTCACATCATTCTAACTAAGACAGAGTCAAACAGTAACCTGCAAACAATAATAAATACCATGACCGGAAAGAAAACTAAACAAAGAGACAGAAGAAAAACCCCAAACTACTAATAAAGCTCATAGTGAAAAGATCCTGAAAGAAAATCTGTATATTATGAATCCAACAGTTGAGCAAAAGACCAAGCCAATTTTTCATTAGAAGAAAATTGAGTTTTTATGAGATTATTTCAGAAAGAGAAAGACATATAACCTCTCCAATCCGAGGGCTGACAAAATTCAAGTCTTCATGTAATCCTTTCAATGGCGGATCAAAGAGTCAATGAATTGAACCAGCCTGTAATTCAATAAATGAAATATATCAGCTGCAACATGTAACAATGTCGTCATTAGCATATCAGGGGAAAATCATATGTCCATGTTATCTGAACTTATTTTGGGTCCACAGTGTAACTTTATATAAATTTAACCTGATTGATTAGTACTTTTCAAAAAATAAATATATAAATTAAGATGACTGACTTGTGATGCAAAACATGTATCATGTATTTCAAGTTTGCAAAAGCATTTAAGGCCTCGTTTGGGAGAATAGGTTAATTAGTAATTTTTTAGTTATTTGACTAAAATATGAATTAAAAAAAAACTAGTATGTTTGGGATGACTTTTTTGGCTTTTTACGAAAAGATGTGCAAAAAGTAGAGAGAAATAAGAATCTTTGACTTTTGGTATGGGTGTTGGCTTTTTAGCTAATTTAGTAACTTTTTTGACTTTTGGCTAAAAATTCGGTTGCCAAACGAGGCCTAAGTATTTCAATAATAACCTCAACACGCCTGGACCTCCCTAAGCCATAGCATGGCAGGCTCGGAACCTCGCATTGAGGTACATAGGTTGACTCGACAAAACTGGGGTTTATCCTGACTCTTCTAGCTGCGGTCTGGTGCCTGTACACCTACATATATATATGAGCAGTGAGCTAAAGCCCAGTGAATAACATAATGCGTAAAGAGGTTAAGAATGAATGTCCTTAAATGGAAGTTGCATAAAATTAAAAATGGAAGTTCATTCAAGAAACCACTATACCTTAACGATCTATTTGGAAATTAAATAAAAAAGGAAATTGAATGGAGATGGAAATTGAATAAAAGTAGAAGTTGAATAAAAATAGAAAGGGAAACTGCCTAAAATTAAACATTGAAGTTCATTCAAGAAACCACTATACCTTAACGATCTATTTGGAAATTAAATAAAAAAGGAAATTGAATGGAGATGGAAATTGAATAAAAGTAGAAGTTGAATAAAAATAGAAAGGGAAACTGCCTAAAATTAAACATTGAAGTTCATTCAAGAAACCACTATACCTTAACGATCTATTTGGAAATTAAATAAAAAAGGAAATTGAATGGAGATGGAAATTGAATAAAAGTAGAAGTTGAATAAAAATAGAAAGGGAAACTGCCTAAAATTAAACATTGAAGTTCATTCAAGAAACCACTATACCTTAACGATCTATTTGGAAATTAAATAAAAAAGGAAATTGAATGGAGATGGAAATTGAATAAAAGTAGAAGTTGAATAAAAATAGAAAGGGAAACTGCCTAAAATTAAACATTGAAGTTCATTCAAGAAACCACTATACCTTAACGATCTATTTGGAAATTAAATAAAAAAGGAAATTGAATGGAGATGGAAATTGAATAAAAGTAGAAGTTGAATAAAAATAGAAAGGGAAACTGCCTAAAATTAAACATTGAAGTTCATTCAAGAAACCACTATACCTTAACGATCTATTTGGAAATTAAATAAAAAAGGAAATTGAATGGAGATGGAAATTGAATAAAAGTAGAAGTTGAATAAAAATAGAAAGGGAAACTGCCTAAAATTAAACATTGAAGTTCATTCAAGAAACCACTATACCTTAACGATCTATTTGGAAATTAAATAAAAAAGGAAATTGAATGGAGATGGAAATTGAATAAAAGTAGAAGTTGAATAAAAATAGAAAGGGAAACTGCCTAAAATTAAACATTGAAGTTCATTCAAGAAACCACTATACCTTAACGATCTATTTGGAAATTAAATAAAAAAGGAAATTGAATGGAGATGGAAATTGAATAAAAGTAGAAGTTGAATAAAAATAGAAAGGGAAACTGCCTAAAATTAAACATTGAAGTTCATTCAAGAAACCACTATACCTTAACGATCTATTTGGAAATTAAATAAAAAAGGAAATTGAATGGAGATGGAAATTGAATAAAAGTAGAAGTTGAATAAAAATAGAAAGGGAAACTGCCTAAAATTAAACATTGAAGTTCATTCAAGAAACCACTATACCTTAACGATCTATTTGGAAATTAAATAAAAAAGGAAATTGAATGGAGATGGAAATTGAATAAAAGTAGAAGTTGAATAAAAATAGAAAGGGAAACTGCCTAAAATTAAACATTGAAGTTCATTCAAGAAACCACTATACCTTAACGATCTATTTGGAAATTAATTAAAAAAGAAAATTGAATAGAAATGGAAATTGAATAAAAATGGAAGTGGAAGAAAAATAAAAATGGAAGTTGCCTAAAATTAAAAATGGAAGGTCATTCCAGACACCACTACACCTTAACGATCCAATTGGAAATTAAATGAAAACGGAAATTGAATGGAGATCGAAATTGAATAAAAATAGAAGTTGTATAAAAATAGAACTGGAAAATGCATAAAATTAAACATGGAAATTCATTCAAGAAACCACTATACCTTATCGATCTATTAGGAAATTAAATAAAAAAGGAAATTGAATGGAGATGGAAATTTAATAAAAATAGAAGTTGAATAAAAGTAGAAATGGAAACTGTATAAAATTAAACATGGAAGTTCATTCAAGAAACCACTACACCTTAACGATCTATTTGGAAATTAAATAAAAAAAGGAAATTAAGTAAAAATGGAAATTGAATAAAAATAGAAGTTGGATAAAAATAGAATTGGAAATTGCATAAAAGTAAACATGGAAGTTCATTAAAGTAACCACTATACCTTAACGATAAATTTGGAAATTAAATAAAAGTGAAAATTGAATAGAAAACGAAATTGAAAAAAAATGGAAGTGGAATAAAAATGAAAATGGAAGTTGCATAAAATTAAGAACGGAAGCTCACACAAGAAACTACTATACATTAACGATCTATTTGGAAATTAAATATAAAAGGAAATTGAATAGAAAAGGAAATTGAATAAAAATGGAAGTGGAATAAAAATAAAAATGGAAACTGCATAAAATTGGAAAGGGAAGTTCATTCAAGAAACCACCACACCTTAACGATCAATTTGGAAATGAAATAAAAAAAGCAAATTCAATACAAAAGGAAATTGAATAAAAATGGAAGTTGAATAAAAATAAAAATGGAAGTTGCATAAGATTAAAAATGAAAGTTCATTCAAGATACCACTATACTTTAACGATCTATTTGGAAATTAAATAAAAAAAGGAAATTGAATGGAGGTAGAAATTGAATAAAAATGCAAGTTGAATAAAACTAGAAGTAGAAACTGCAAAGAATTAAACATGGAAATTCATTCAAGAAACCACTATACCTTAACGATCTATTTGGAAATTAAATTAAAAAAGGAAATTGAATGGAGGTAGAAATTGAATAAAAATGCAAGTTGAATAAAAATATTGAATAAAAATAGAAATGTAAACTGCATAAAATTAAACATGGAAGTTCATTCAAGAAACCACTATACCTTAACAATCTATTTGGATATTAATTAAAAAAAGAAATTGAATAGAAATGGAAATTCTATAAAAATGGAAGTGGAACAAAAATAAAAATTGAAGTAGCATAAAATTAAACATGGAAGTGCATTCGAGAAACCACTACACCATAACGATCTATTTGGGAATTAAATAATAAAGGAAATTGAATGGAGATGGAAATTGAATAAAAATAGAAGTTTAATAAAAATAGAAATGGAACCTGCATAAAATTAAACATGGAAGTTCATTCAATAAACTACTATACCTTAACGATTTATTTGGAAATTAAATAGAAAAAGGAAATTGAATGGGGATGGAAATTGATTAAAAACAGAAGTTGAATAAAAATAGAAATGGAAATTGCATAAGAAGTTGAATAAAAATAGAAATGGAAATTGCATAAGAAGTTGAATAAAAATAGAAATGGAAATTGCATAAGAAGTTGAATAAAAATAGAAATGGAAATTGCATAAGAAGTTGAATAAAAATAGAAATGGAAATTGCATAAGAAGTTGAATAAAAATAGAAATGGAAATTGCATAAGAAGTTGAATAAAAATAGAAATGGAAATTGCATAAGAAGTTGAATAAAAATAGAAATGGAAATTGCATAAGAAGTTGAATAAAAATAGAAATGGAAATTGCATAAGAAGTTGAATAAAAATAGAAATGGAAATTGCATAAGAAGTTGAATAAAAATAGAAATGGAAATTGCATAAGAAGTTGAATAAAAATAGAAATGGAAATTGCATAAGAAGTTGAATAAAAATAGAAATGGAAATTGCATAAGAAGTTGAATAAAAATAGAAATGGAAATTGCATAAGAAGTTATATGGAAGTTGCATAAAATTAAAAATGGAAGTTCATTCAAAAAACCACAACACCTTAACGATCAATTTGGAAATTAAGTAAAAATGGAAATTGAATAAAAATAGAAGTTGGATATAAATAGAAATGGAAATTGTATAAAAGTAAACATGGAAGTTCATTAAAGTAACCACTATAACTTAACGATAAATTTGGAAATTAAATAAAAGTGAAAATTGAATAGAAAACGAAATTGAAAAAAAATGGAAGTGGAATAAAAATGAAAATGGAAGTTGCATAAAATTAAGAACGGAAGCTCACACAAGAAACCACTATACATTAACGATCTATTTGGAAATTAAATAAAAAAGGAAATTGAATAGAAAAGGAAATTGAATAAAAATGGAAGTGGAATAAAAATAAAAATGGAAACTGCATAAAATTGGAAAGGGAAGTTCATTCAAGAAACCACCACACCTTAACAATCTATTTGGAAATGGAATAAAAAAAGCAAATTCAATAGAAAAGGAAATTGAATAGAAATGGAAGTTCAATAAAAATAAAAATGGAAGTTGCATAAGATTGAAAATGAAAGTTCATTCAAGAAACCACTATACTTTAATGATCTATTTGGAAATTAAATAAAAAAAAGAAATTGAATGGAGGTAGAAATTGAATAAAAATACAAGTTGAATAAAAATAGAAGTAGAAACTGCAAAGAATTAAACATGGAAATTCATTCAAGAAACCACTATACCTTAACAATCTATTTGGATAATAATTAAAAAAAGAAATAGATGGAAATTTAATAAAAATAGAAGTTGAATAAAAATCGAAATGGAAACTGCATAAAATTAAACATGGAAGTTCATTCATGAAACCACTATACCTTAACAATCTATTTGGATATTAATTAAAAAAAGAAATTGAATAGAAATGGAAATTCTATAAAAATGGAAGTGGAACGAAAATAAAAATTGAGGTAGCATAAAATTATGAATAATGCTTGGGACCCCCTTTTGGGGGTCACACCCTCACCCCCCTTTGCCATGTGGCGGGTGGTGATTGGAGGAGCAGCAAAAAAAAGAAAAAGAAAAAGAAAATGTAACCAATGGGAGAGAGAGGGGGTCAAAGGGGGTGGGGGGAAAAGGGGGGATGAATCTTTGTTGTAAAATTAAACATGGAAGTTCAATCAAGAAACCACTACACCATAACGATCTATTTGGGAATTAAATAAAAAAGGAAATTGAATGGAGATGGAAATTGAATAAATCATTCAAGAAACCACTATACCGTATGGAAGTTCATTCAAGAAACCACTATACCGTATGGAAGTTCATTCAAGAAACCACTATACCGTATGGAAGTTCATTCAAGAAACCACTATACCGTATGGAAGTTCATTCAAGAAACCACTATACCGTATGGAAGTTCATTCAAGAAACCACTATACCGTATGGAAGTTCATTCAAGAAACCACTATACCGTATGGAAGTTCATTCAAGAAACCACTATACCGTATGGAAGTTCATTCAAGAAACCACTACACCTTAAAGATCTATTTGGAAATTAAATAAAAAAGGAAACTGAATGGAGATGGAAATTGAATAAAAATAGAAGTCGAATAAAAACAAAAATAGAAGTTGCAAAAAATTAAAAATGGAAGTCAATTCAAGAAACCACTATACCTTAACGAACTATTTGGAAATTAAACAAAAAACAGAAATTGAATAGAAAAGGAAATTGAATAAACATGCAAGTTGAATAAAAATAAAAATTGAAGTTGCATAAAATTAAAAATGGAAGTTCATTCAAGAAACCACTATGCCTTAAGAATTGAATAAAAATGGAAGTTGAATAAAAACAAAAATAGATGTTGCATTAGATTAAAAATGGAAGTCAATTCAAGAAACCACTATACCTTAACGAACTATTTGGAAATTAAACAAAAAACGGAAATTGAATAGAAAAGGAAATTGAATAAAAATGCAAGTTGAATAAAAATAAAAATTGAAGTTGCATAAAATCAAAAATGCAAGTTCATTCAAGAAACCACTATGCCTTAAGGATATATTTGGAAATTAAATAAAAAAGGAAATTCAATTGAAAAAGAAATTGAATAAAAATGAAAGTTAAATAAAAATAAAAATGGAAGTTGCATAAAATCAAACTTGGAAGTTCATTCAAGAAACCAATATACCTTAACGGTCTATTTCGAAATGAAATAAAAAAAGAAATTAAATAGAAAAAGAAATTAAATAAAAATGGAAGTTGAATAAAAATAAAAATAGAAGTTGCATAAAATTAAAAATGAAAGTTCATTCAAGAAACGACTATACCATAACGATCTATTTGGAAATTAAATAAAAAAGTAAACTGAAGAGAAAAGGAAATTGATTAAAAATGGAAGCGGAATAAAAATTAAAATGGAAGTTACATAAAATTAAAAATGGAAGTACATTCAAGAAACCACTACACCTTAACGATCTATTTGGAAATTAAATAAAAAAGAAAATTCAACAGAAAAGGAAATTAAATAAAAATGGAAGTTGAATAAAAATAAAAATAGAAGTTGCATAAAATTAAAAATGAAAGAGCAAAATACTGGGAGATGGAAAATCACGCTCGAGCGTCAAAATTCCCGCTCGAGCGTAGAAGCAACAACGAAGGGACCGCTCGAGCGTTAAAACTTCCGCTCGAGCGTAAAGGCCAAAATCTGGGCATCACCTATTGGCATCTAAAATCAACCAACCTGTAACAGACCCGCCCAACACAACCTATACTTCAAATACGAAGAGATTAAAGGACAACAACAACCAATAAGTAATGACAGGATCCACGGAACCTAAGTCCGGATACAATAATTTAAAGAGAAAAGACCGGGGTCGCTATAAGATGCATAAAATTAAAAATGGAAGTTCATTCAAGAAACCACTGCACAGTAACGATCTATTTGAAATTAAATAAAAAAGGATATTCAATAGAAAAGAAAATTGAATAAAAATGGAAGTTGAATAAAAATAAAAATGAAAGTTCATTCAAGAAACCATTACACCTTAACGATCTATTTGGAAGTTAAATAAAAATGGAAATTGAATGGAGATGGAAATTGAATAAAAATAGAAGTTGAATAAAAATACAAATGGAAACTGCATAAAATTAAACATGGAAGTTCATTCAAGAAACCACTATACAGTAACGATCTATTTGAAATTAAATAAAAAAGGAAAATGAATAAAAATGGAAGTTGAATAAAAACAAAAATAGAAGTTGCATAAAATTAAAAATGGAAGTCTATTTAAGAAACCACTATACCTTAACGATCTGTTTGGTAAGTAAATTAAAAAAGGAAATTGAATAAAAATTGAAGTGGAATAGAAATAAAAATGGAAGTTGAATAAAATTAAAAACGGAAGTTCATTCAAGAAACCAGTACACCTTAACGATCAATTTGGAAATTAAATAAAAATGAAAATTGAATGGAGATGGAAATTGAATAAAAATAGAAGTTGAATAAAAATAGAAATGGAAACTGCATAAAATTAAACATGGAAGTTCATTCAAGAAACCACTATACCTTAACGATCTATTTGGAAATTAAATAAAAAAGGAAATTGAATAGAAAAGGAAATTGAATAGAAAAGGAAATTGAATAAAAATGGAAGTGGAATAAAAACAAAAAAAGAATTTGCATAAAATTAAAAATGGAAGTCTATTAAAGAAACCATTATACCTTAACGATCCATTTGGAAATTAAATAAAAAAGGAAATAGAGTAGAAAAGGAAATTGAATGAAAATGGAAGCGGAAGAAAAATAAAAATGGAAGTTGCATAAAATTAAGAATGGAAGTTCGTTCACGAAACCACTACGCCTTAATGATCTATTTGGAAATTAAATAAAATTGAAATTGAATGGAGATGGAAATTGAGTAAAAATAGAAGTTGAATAAAAATAGAAACGGAAACTGCATAAAATTAAAAATGGAAGTTCATTCAAGAAACCACTATACCTTAACGATCTATTTGTAAATTAAATAAAAAAGGAAAATGCATAGAAGAGGAAATTGAATAAAAATGGAGGTTGAATAAAAACAAAAATAGAAGTTGCATAAAATTGAAAATGGAAGTCTATTCAAAAAACCACTATACCTTAACGATCTATTTGGAAATTAAATAAAAAATGGAAACTTAATAGAAAAGAAAATTGAATAAAAATCAAAGTTGAGTAAAAATAAAAATGGAAGTTGCATAAAATGAAAAATGAAAGTTCATTCAAGAAACCGCTGTACCTTAACGACCAATTTGGAAATTAAATATATACCTTAACGATCTATTTGGAAATTAAATAAGAAAGGAAATTGGATAGAAAAGGAAATTGAATAAAAATAGAAGTTGAATAAAAATAGAAATGGAAACTACATAAAATTAAACGTGGTAGTTCATTCAAGAAACAACTACACCTTAACGATCTATTTGGAAATTAAATAAAAAAATGAAATTGAATAGTGGTGGAAATTGAATGAAAATGGAAGTTGAATAAAAATAGAAATGGAAACTTCATAAAATTAAACATGGAGGTTCATTCAAGAAACCACTATACCTTAACGATCTCTTTGGAAATTAAATAAAAAAGGAAATTGAATAAAAATGGAAGTGGAATAAAAATCAAAAATGGAAGTTGCATAAAATTAAGAGTGGAAGTTCATTCAAGAAACCACTACACCTTAACGATCTATTTGGAAATTAAATAAAAATGGAAATTGAATAGAAAATAAAATTGAATAAAAATGGAAGTGGAATAAAAAAAAATGGAAGTTGCATAAAATTAAGAATTGAAGTTTATTCAAGAAACCTCTACACCTTAACGATCTATTTGGAAATTAAATAAAAATGGAAATTGAATGGAGATGGAAGTTGAATAAAAATAGAAGTTGAATAAAAATACAAATGGAAACTGCATAAAATTAAACATGGTAGTTCATTCAAGAACCCACTATACCTTAAGGATCTATTTGGAAATTAAATAAAAAAGGAAATTGAATAGATAAGGAAATAGAATAAAAATAGAAATGAAAACTGCATAAAATTAAACATGGAAGTTCATTCAAGAAACCACTACAGCTTAACGATCTATTCGGAAACTAAATAAAAATGGAAATTGAATAGAAAAGGAAATCGAACAAAAATGGAAGTGGAATAAAAATAAAAATGGAAGTTGCATAAAATTAAGAATGGAAGTTCATTCAAGAAAACACTACACGTTAACGATCTATTTGGAAATGAAATAAAAATGGAAATTGAATCGAGATGGAAATTGAATAAAAATAGAAGTTTAATAAAAATAGAAAGGGAAACTGCATAAAATTAAACACGGAAGTTTATTCAAGAAGCCATTATACCTTAACGATCTATTTGGAAATAAAATATAAAAAGGAAATTGAATGGAGATGGAAATTGAATAAAAATAGAAGTTGCATAAAAATAGGAATGGAAACTGCATAAAATTAAACGTTGAAGTTCATTTAAGAAACCACTACACCATAATGATTTCTTTGGAAATTAAATAAAAAAGGAAATTGAATGGAGATGGAAATTGAATAAAAATACAAGTTGAATAAAAATATAAATGGAAACTGAATAAAATGAAACACGGAAGTTCATTCAAGAAACCACTATACCTTAACGATTTATTTGGAAATTAAATAAAAAAGAAAATTGAATAAAAATGGAAATGGAATAAAAATAAAAATAAAAATGAAAGTTTCATAAAATTAAAAATGGAAGTTCATTCAAGATACCACCATACCATAGCGATCTATTTGGCACTTAAATAAAAAAGGAAAAGGAATAGAAAATGAAATTGAATAAAAATGGAAGTTGAATACAAACAAAAATAGAAGTTGCATAAAATTAAAAATGGAAGTTCATTCAAGAAACCACTATACCTTAACGATCTATTTGGAAATTAAACAAAAATGGAAATTGAATAGAAAAGGAAATTGAATAAATATGGAAGTGGAATGAAAATAAAAATGGAAGTTGCATAAAATTAAGAATGGAAGTTCATTCAAGAAACCACTACACCTTAACGTCCTATTTGGAAATTAAATAAAAACGCTAATTGAAAGGAGATGGAAATTGAATAAATATAGAAGTTGAATAAAAATAGAAATGGAAGTTGCATAAAATTAAGAGTTGAAGTTCATTCAAGAAACCACTACACCTTAACGATCTATTTGGAAATTAAATAAAAATGGAAATTGAATGGAGATGGAAGTTGAATAAAAATAGAAGTTGAATAAAAATACAAATGGAAACTGCATAAAATTAAACGTAGAAGTTCATTCAAGAAACCACTACACCTTAACAACCTATTTGGAAATTAAATAAAAAATGGAATTGAATGGAGGTGGAAATTGAATAAAATTAGAAGTTTAATAAAAATAGAAATGCAAACTGCATAAAATTAAACATGGAAGTCCATTAAAGAAATCACTATACCTTAACGATCTCTTTGGAAATTAAATAAAAAACGAAATTGAATAGAAATTGAAATTGAATAAAAATGGAAGTGGTATAAAAATAAAAATGAAGTTCCACAAAATTAAGAATGGAAGTTCATTCAAGAAACCCCAACACCTTAACGATCTATTTGGAAATTAAATAAAAATGGAAATTGAATGGAGGTGGAAATTGCATAAAAATGGAGGTGGAATAAAAATAAAAATGGAAGTTCCATAAAATTAAGAATGGAAGTTCATTCAAGAAACCACTATACCTTAACGTTCTCTTTGGAAATTAAATAAAAATGGAAATTGAATGGAGATGGATATTGAATAAAAATAGATGTTGAATAAAAATAGAAATGGAAACTGCAAAAAATTAAAATGGAAGTTCATTCAAGAAACCATTATACGTTAACGATCTATTTGGAAATTAAATAAAAAAGGAAATT
>NW_021025442.1:268583-388207 GCF_004153795.1 Camellia sinensis | reverse complement strand
ACTTGCATTTGGATGCATTTTATCGCGCTACCTTGCCGCGAACTCAACGCACTTTTTGTGCACATTACTTGCGTTTTGCATGCATTTTGTCGCGTTATTCTTGCGCACCTCATCGCCACTATTTTGTTCACAATTACTTGCATTTTGCATGCCATTTACCCGCTATTTTGCGCTCGGCTATTTGCACATGTGACCATTTTTGCATTTTGCATGCCTTTTATCGCGCTATCTTGCGGCACCTCATCGCACTGTTTTGTGCACAAATTACTACGTTTTCATGTATTTTTATCACACTATTTCATGTGGCACCTCATCGCACTGTTTTGTCACATTACTTGCGTTTTGCATGCTTTTTATTCACGCCTCTTTTGCACATCGCGGGTTATTTTTGCCGCGTGTGACCACTACTTGCATTTCCATGCATTTATCGCCGCGTATCTTGCGCACCTCATCGCCACTGTTTTTGCACAACTTACGTTTTGCATGCATTTTGTGCGCTATCTTGCCACCACATTCGCACTGTATGTTCACATTACTTGCATTTGCATGCATTTTATCGTGCTACTTTGCGCATCGCCTATTTTGCGCTGTGACCGTACTTGCATTTTCCAAATGCATTTGTAATCGCGCTATCTTGCGCACCTCATGCATGTTTGTGCAAATTACTTTCGTTTTTGCATGCATTTGTCGCAGCTATCTTGCGTACTCATTGCACTGTTTTGTCACATTACTTGCATTTTGCATGATTTTATCGCGCAATTTTGCGCGTCGCGCAATTTTTGCGCTGTGGACCGTTACGTTGGCATTTTCCATGCATTTTTATCGCGCTATCTTGGCCGCACCTCATCGCACTGATTTTTGTGCACATTACTTGTGTTTTGCAGCATTTTGTTCGTCTATCTTGCGCACCTCATCGCACGTTCGTTCACATTACCTTGCATTTTGCTATGAATTTCTATCGCGCTATTTTGTGCTGTGACAATACTTGCATTCTTGGATGCATTGTTATCGCGCTATCTTGCGCAAACTAACGCACTGTTTTGTGCCACATTACTTGCGTTTTGCATGCACTTTATGCCAGCTATCTTGCGCAACCTATTGCACTGTTGTTTGCCACATTACTTGCGTTTTACATGCTTTTTGTCGCGCATCTTGGCACTCCTTCACACAAATGTTTGTCACATACTTGCATTTTGCTTGCATCTTTATCGCACTAGGTTTTTGTTGTGTGACAACTACTTGGATTTTTGGATGCATTTATCGCGCCTATCTTGCGCAACTCAACGCACTGTTTTTGTGCAACATTCTTGCGTTTTGCATGCATTTTGTTCGCCGCTATCTTGGCCACCTCATTGCACTGTTTTGTGCCCACATTCTTGCGTTTTACACTGCCCCCATTTTGGTTTTTTCACGATCTTGCGCACTTCATCACACTGTTTTTTCCAATTACTGCATTTTGCATGCATTTTATCGCGCTATTTTGCGCATTCCGCAATTTTGCGCTGTGACCGTTTACTTGCATTTTCCAGGCCATTTTAATCGCGCTATCTTGCGCACCTCATCGCACTGTTTTGTGCATATTACTTGCGTTTTGCATGCATTTCGTATTAGATACCTACGTGCTATCTGCGCCACCTCATCGCACTGTTTTGTCACTTACCGCATTTTTGCATGCATTTATCGCCGTATTTTGTGCTGTGACCATTACTTGCATTTATGGATGCATTTTATCTCGCTATTTCTTGCGCAACTCACGCACGTTTTGTGCACATCTTGCGTTTTGCTTCATTTTTTCGCGCATCATTGCGCACCTCATCGCACTGTTTCGATGCCCACATACTAGCGTTGTTGCATGTATTTTATCACACTATCTTTTGGCACCTCATCGCACAATTTGTGCAAATTACTTGCGTTTTGCATGCACTTTTAATTCGCGCTCTTTTGCGCATCGCGCTATTTTGCAGTGTGACCACTACTTGCGTTTCCACGCATTTTTATCGCGCTATCTTGCGTACCTCATCGCACTGTTTTGTGGCACATTTACTTGCATTTTGCATCATTTTTGTCGGCGCTATTTGCGCACCACATCGGCACTGTTTTGTTCACATTACTTGCATTTGCATGCATTTTATCGCGCTATTTGCGCATCGCGCTATTTTGCGCGTGACCATTGTTGCATTTTTCCATCCATTTTATCGCGCTATCTTGTGCGCACGCTCCATCGCACTGTTTTGTGACATTACTTGCTTATTGCATGCATTTTTTGTCGCGCTATCTTGCGCACCCTCATCGCACTGTTTTGTCACATACTTGCATTTGCAAGCATTTTATCGCGCTATTTTGCGCACTCGCGCGTATTTACGCTGTCTGACCGTTACTGCATTGTGCATGCATTTTATCGGCTTCTTGCGCACCTGCATCGGGCACTGTTTTGTGCACATTAACTTGCGTTTTGCATGATTTTTGTCGCGCTATCTTGCGCACCTCATCGACACTGTTCTCACATTACTGCATTGTGTGCATGCAGTTTATCGCGCTATTTGCGTCATCGCGTGGTATTTTGCCCTGTGACCATTACTTGCATTTTTCCATGATTTTACCGCCGCTATCTTGCGCACTTTCATCCACTGTTTTGTGCACATTACTTGCATTTTGCATGCATTTGATCGCGCTATTCTTGCTGCACTCATCGCCATCTGTTTTTTCACATTACTTGGCATTTATGCATGCATTTTATCGCCGCTATTTTGTGCTGTGACCGTTACTTGCATTTTCCATGCATTTATCGCCAGCTATCTTGCGCACCTCATCGCCACGTTTTTGGCACATTACTTGCTGTATTTTGCATGCATTTTGTCGCGGTTCTTGCGCACCACATCGCACTGTTTTGTTCACATTACTTGCATTTTGCATGCATTTTTATCGCGCTATTTTGCGCATCGCGCTATTACCGCTGTGACCATTTTGTTGCATTTTCCATCCAATTTATCGCGCTTATGTTGCGTCACCTCATCACACTGTTTTGTGCACATTACTTGGCGTTTTGCATTGCATTTTGTCGCGCTATCTTGCGCACCTCATCGCACTGTTTTGTTCACATTACTTGCATTTTTGCAAGCTTATCGCGCTATTTTGCGCATCGCGCTATTTTTACGCTCTGTGACGGTTAACTTGCATTTGCATGCATTTTATCGCGGCTATCTTGGCACCTCATTCGCACTGGTTTGTGGCACATACTTGCGTTTTGCATGCATTTTTGTCGCGTGCGCTATCTTGCGCCACCCTCACTCTCAACTGTTCTTCACATTACTTGCATTTTTGGCATGCAGTTTATCGCGCTATTTGCGCATCGCAATCGGTATTTTGCCCCTGTGACCATTACTTGCATTTTCCATGAATTTTACCGCTGCCTATCTGCCATGCCACACTTCATCGCCACGTTTTGTGCAGCATTACTTTGCATTCTTGCCCATGCATTTTGTCTGCCGCTATCTTGCGCACTCATCGCACGTTTTGTTTCACAATTACTTGCATTTTGCAGCATTCTTATCGCACCTATTTGTGCTGTGACCGGTTACTTGCAGTTTTCCATGCATTTCTATCGGCGCTATCTATGCCAACCTCATTCGCACTGTTTGTGCCATTACTTGCGTTTTGCATGCATTTTGTCGCCGCTATCTTGCGCACCTCACGCACGTGTTTTGTTCACTTTACTTAATTTTTCATGCATTTATCGCGCTATTATTTGTCCTGTGACCCTTTTGGATGCATTTTATCGCGCTATCTTGCAACTCAACGCCACTGTTTTGCCACACTACTTGCGTTTTGCGATGCATTTTGTCGCCACTTGCCACTCTCAATCGCACGTTTGTTCACTCATTACTTGCATTTGCAATTGCATTTTACCGCACTATGTTGCGCATCGCCGCTTTTTGCGCGTTGACCATTTCTTACATTTTGCATGCCTTTTATTCGCGCCTATTCTTGCGCACCTCATCTCACTGTTTTGTGCACATTAACTAGCGTTTGCATGTATTTATCACACTATCTTGTGCACCTCAGTCGCACAATTTTGTGCACCTTACTTGACGTTTTGCATGCATTTATATCGCGGTCTTTCTGCACATCGCAGTATTTTTGCGCTGTGACCAATTACTTGTATTTTCCTTTATTTGACATTTTATAAATTTTTTTTTTCGGCCCCGGCTTATCCACTTTTGGGCGCAACCTCATCGCACTGTTTTGTGCACATTACTTGCGTTATGCATGGCATTTTTGTCGCCGCTATCTGCGCACACCTCATCTGCCTGTTTTGTTCACCACATACTTGCATTTGCATGCTTTTTATCGCAGCTACAACAAAATTTCTACATTTGGCGACCCAGAAAATGGTCTCCTAATAAATCACTATCGCACCGAAAGAATCTGCGACAAATATACAATTTGTCGCCATAGTATCCTTCACATGAAAGTATTGGCGACGAAAATCAGAATATATATCTCTCGTAAATGTTAGATTCATTTATCAACGTAATGGAAAGACGCAATATATATATTTTTTGCTATAAATTACAATTTGCTAAAGGGTTGCAAATTTGTTAGGCCCTGTATACACTAAAGTAAAGTCAGTCGCATAAATCATCTACTTTTACGACAAAATTATATATCATAGGTCGTAAAATACGTTTTTAGCGACGAATAAGTTTCTCTGCGAAAAGTTCTTGGAAAAAAAACCTAGGCGTAACTGAGCTGAACAAAAAAAATATCTCTTCCAAAATTTTTTAGGTATATCAGTCCTCACAACCTTCCGTCAGATATAAACACAGAGTGTGTTCATATCATCTCTCGCTACCGCCATCATAAGCATCAACTGAAGAGTCTCGTGATACACATCAAAATTGTTGCTGTAACTCGGAATAGTTCCTGTTCAAAAACTAAGTCTCAAAACACCTGTTTATCCTGTGGCACCACTAAATCCACACACTCTGTACTATGATGTGACACATACCGTTATAGTGTGCCTCTATACACACATCTAGTATCTTGTCACATCCTCAGATATATAATTACGATGCAATTCTCTGAGCAACATCTAGACATGCCGCGCGAGAGTGACGCGATCGTCCTGTACGCAAAAATCGGCATATGCTTACAGCCCTATTACTATTAGCGATCCTAGCTACTTAACCAGTAGTACTACTAACTCTATCCAGAACTCTATAAATACATTACCAAACTATGTCAAAAATATTTTGCCCAAATGATTACAACTAGAAATTTGATTTAGATGAACATAACCAACAGCACAAATCTAAGAATCCTATCTCAACAATGATTTTGCAAAAGATTACAACACAAATAGTTTGATAGCTAAAATTTAATCCATAAAATCAACCATAAATCGTATTCAAGAACTATTTCCAATAAACACAAAATCAATCTTCTGTTTTAGCTCCCAAACTATTATTCCACCATTGCCAATCTTGTCAATGAAAAAACAAAACATATATTATGTTAGCTAAGAAAAAAAAAGAGAAAAAAAAAACAAAACAAGTCCACCGGTGCCTAAGTTTCGATGGTTCTTGGTCATTTCACATTTCGACCCTCCGAACGGGCCTTTAAGTCTCAGCTTTGTAAAAATCCTCTAATTTTCAATCCGAAGATCAAATGAGGTCCCGTTTGTTCCTAACAAGTTCTATTTAGCCTTAACCAGCTGTCCGTAGCTAATTTCAGATGTCTGGCAGGTGGCAACTCCATCAATTTCGGCCCCGTACGGGCCTTTCAAGTCTTGTTATTAGCATAGTTTCCTTCTATACTGTGCCAACCTTGAGATACAAAGAGGTTCGCGTTTGTTCCAGTTGCACAATCATACTTGCATGGGGGCAAACGAACATATCTAGCCTAAGCGACGTAAGAATTTTTGGCTTTAAAGCCTGACACTGATCGACACGTTTAGGATAGTCCTTTAATACCCCAACAACCATGTTGAAGACTTATGCCACTTGTTCAACACCTTCACATGAAGGCTCTTCAACACAAATTGATAAAAGAGAAAACTTTACGACACCCTATTGTCTTCGATCCAACTACCTACACTGCTCTTTCCTCACGCTTGCTGTGCAACTCTACATCACATATATATATATATGTCACACCTGTTTTAGTCTCGGAGAGAGCGAGTGCTGTTACGCGCGCTCCATAGCTCTCATCCTGTTCATTGTCACCCTTCTGGCGCTCTTTCACCTCTTACTCTGACACATCATACACCTATCTATAGTTCATCGATCAATTTATTATCCCCATGTAATACATCTGTCTAACAAATTTTAGGATTCATCTTGATCTTCGCCTGTCTCTGCTTCCATTCTATCCCCAACACTTCCAAAGTCATTGTGGTTGTCATTATTCAATGCATGAGATTGATTCATGGGAACAGATTCCCCGTGATGCACCCAAGTCTTATAAGAAGGAGACATCCCTTTCACAACTAAATGATACTCCACAATTTTACAAGTATGTCGTTCACAATTCAAACAGTCCATACATGGGCAACGAATCTTATCATTTGGCTCTACATTCATCATTGCAAATTGAACAAAAGCCTTCACCCCATCTCGATACTGGGAACTCATCCTATCCCTAAGTAGCATCCAACTCTTATCCATATTTGGTCACCTACAAAGCCATGGTTATGTGAAATTCCTTTGAATTAGAGAATTACATGTCAAATAGTTCCTTGAGTCATATAAGTGTTTGTCATATCATGAATGCTCAAAACATTAGGTAAACATTGAGAAACAATAAAAAAATAATATTTTCTCTCAAAAAAGCCAAACCTTGTAATACATTTTTTTAATTTAACATTTAATTTAAAGATGCTGCATGTACACATGATGACATTGTATAGTATAAGAAACTATAAGTCAAATTATATGGTGATCTTCCAACATCCTATTGGCCTTGATGGCTGTTTTCCAATGATATTTGAACATATATGTTTTTTGTAATATTGTTAGCAAGACTTTAAATAGACGTAGCATTGCTCTTAAACTATTCTTACCTAATAAACTATAAACAGAAACTATACAAAACAGTTTAAATTGACTCTGAAAATAATAAATAACTATAAACAACTCATATAAACCATACAAAACAGTCCCATAATGTGGCATGAACCACATATAAACTGAAGGGTAATTTACAGTTTGCCCTTTTATTTTTTATTTTTTTAATCAACAACAAATAACCCTTTATTGATGATGGATAACCTTACAGAAAGGAAGAAAACATCAACAAAAAGAGAGGGATGATGCAAGCAATACAGCAACTACAAACCAAAATAGAGGCATGCAACCTAATCCAAATACAAACAAAACAAAAAGAGCCATGGAACCAGTGCTAGCATAGGCCAAAAACAGCAACAGACACACATCAGATTAGTAGATTAGCATCAGGTTATCACCCAACAGATACAGATTAGCAGATAATCAAATTATCACCCAGTAGTCCCAGAAACAACCCTCATTTTATATGATGTGGCAGGAAACATGCATTTTCTATCTAATTTTGAACAAAAGTTAGTTTTAGGAGTAAATTAGAAAAAAACTTGAAACATGAATGATCAAAATAAAAAAAATAAAAAAATGACTAAAAATGAAGGGGCAGAGTGCAATTTATCCTAAAAGAATTGGATCCAAATATATATTGACTAGGTATCTATATTATTGGTTTGAAATATAGAGAGGTCCTACACAGTATCCTTGTGATCCATATCTCAATCAGGAACTTTGAACAAAGTTGCAACTAAGATTCTCTTTATTACCTTATGGGATTGTTCATGGACTTCATTTTATCAAAGTGTGTGATTTTAGCTTTGTTGTCACATACTCACCCAGAGACTTTACAAAAAGATAACTGATTATTTCTCTTTTCTTTTTAGGCCTGTTTGGGACTTATATTTTGGGTAAATAGTCAATAGAAAAAAATAGTTAATAATACAAAATGTCATGTCCTATACATTAATCAACAACTTTTTCTTTTACAATTATCTATTCACCTACAAAAAAAAAAAAAAAAATCCACAAATCATCCAAAACATAATTCTTTTTCATTTCATAAAAAAATAAAAAAATCAACTAAAATATTAAAGTTGCTAAATGACGTATCTAGTCCCATTTTTTTTGACAACTAGACTTATTAAATTTAATAAGGTTATATAGTTTCAAGATCATAGGTGTAGAAACTAAAATGACTAACTTGATAAATAAATTTAAAATGCCCTAAAATATAGTCAAAGCTTACTTGATGTAGTAATTGCCCCCAACGAATGATTGCAGCTTTTTTATCTCTTCGCATTAGCCAATAACCTATAACATTTGAATTGTAAATCAAAGTTTAAATTAAATTGCACTGTACATGAAATTAATGGAGAGTGGACATGAAATGAATGTTATATGATGAAATTATTAAAAGGGTCACCGATACACAAAATATCTATAATTTTTTGGGCAATGAATAGTTGTAACTTGTAAGAATATTCAACACAAAACTGTGGTCCACCCTCATGACACACCACTTGAATAAAAATACAAAAAAAATGCAAGTTCCCTGGTTCATTCACATACCCAACAAAACAAAACAAGAGTCATATTTTGCATACTCCATCTAAACCAATGGCAAAGATGATCTCAGCCAATGCTCTTGAATATCCCATTAACATATGCTTCTTAATGCCATGTCATGCTGTGTGCTCACAATCGATAGGCCTCATCGACACACTGACAGCGGTGGTAAATATTAATCTAAACAATATTTTTTCACTTTTTAACAATGAAAAATATTTTTCACCCAAACAAATTATTTTTCATTGACTATGAAAAATATATTTTTTTGTTAACTTTTGTTTTCCTTCATAAAAAACTATAGAAAATACAGAAAATAAAAAATAACTTTCACTTAAACAAACGAGCTTAAGTTTGATCTCTGTTTTCTTGGTAACATCCATTAACCTTTTTGCCTTCTAATGCTATATAATACATCACCAAGAAATAAAAAAAAATAAAAAAATAAAAAAGAACAGAGACAGAGACAGACACCAAAATTCTCACAGCTCCAAAATCAATCACAAGAACAGAGATTATCACAGCTCCACTCTATAAAGTCTTATATAAACCATCCTTGCATCTCTTGAAAAAGCTCTAGATTTTGTTTCTTACAAAAATCAGTCCAAAAATTCCGAACATACCAGTCCCGAAAATTAGTTTCAAAATCAGTCCAAAAATTAGAATAGATCAATCCCGAAAATCACAATATCAGTCCGAAACTCACAATATCAGTCCGAAACTCTCACAGTGTGAGTGAGTGAGAGTGAGAGGGAGAGGGAGAATGAGAGGGAGAGGGAGAGGGAGACGAAGAAGAGGGAGAGAAAACATACCTGTTTGTGCCGCTTCAGGTTCTGAAATGAGAAGATGAAGAAGTCTCCTTTTAGGTCACTTTTGTTTATTCACTTAAAAGTCATTTAAAAAAAAAAGAAAAAAAAAAAGACAGATTCAAAACGACGTCGTTTTGACAAGAAATTTATTGGCGACGAAAAACATTTTGTTGCCATAAATATCACTCACCTTTCAGCGACTAGTTTAATTCTGTCGCCAAAAAGTCGCAAATTGGCGACAAACAGTTTCGTCGCCATATATTAATTTCGTCGCCAAAACTTTTTTAGCGCTCCCGCGCGAAAAATTAAATTGGCGCCAACCATTTTTCGCGACGAATTGAGATATTTGTTGCTAATGGTGTATTTTTTGGCGACCAACACATATATTGTCGCCAAAAAAATACAATTGGCAACCAAATTCAATTTTGTTGCTAAAAAACGTCTCAAAAAATGCTTTTTGTTGTAGTGTATTATTTGTTTACTCTTACTTTTATATTTATTTATTTACTATCTTTAACTTTAATTTAGCTCAACTAGTATTATAATTCCATATTTCTGTTAATGTGGTCCCAAATAATAATCCCTAATTAATTTTATATTTGATAACCCAATGCCAAATTAGATTCTGTATTTATTATTATTTATTTAATAATATATTATCACATACATTCACAATTATATATATTTTAAAATATTTATGTGATATTTAATTAAACGTTCAGGGTGTCACAGTATCCGTATCTGTGCTTCATATGTGACAGCTTATAGGATTCGTTTGGGAAATTGGTTGGCTTTTTGACTATTTTAGTCTAGAATAAAGATTGAGACCCCCTTTCTCCCACCCCCTTTTGACCCCTTTTCTTTTTTAATTGGTCACTTTTTCTTTTTCTTTTTCTTTTTTTTTCTCCTCCTCCAATCACTACCCTCCACGTGTGTGTGGGGGTGGTGGGGGTTGAAATTTGAGGGGGTCTAAATCACTGTTGTTTTGTCTAGGACTAAAAAGTCTCATTTCAGAAAGCCTTTTTGATTTTGTTGACTTTTTATGAGAGAAAGAATGTAATAATTATGAGTTAGATGTGATATTTTATCTCATTGGGCTAAAAATCGTATTTTGTCTTTTTATGACTAACATATCCCCGAACCCAACCCATCCCTTCTTATCAAACGAAGCTATAGTGAGCTTTAAGTTATTTTAGTCAATCTCCAAACAAAACCTGAGGCTTCATTTGGGAAATGGGTTGATTTTTTGACTTTTTAAAGTAAAATGATTATAATTTAAATGTGATATTTTGTTTTATTAATTTTTTAATCTTTTTTTTTTTTAACTAAAGAAACCATCAATCTTAGTTTAGCACATTACCAAAGGGAGTCCGGATCCTCTGCCACCTTTCTCTGCGGCGATTCTTGTGGCGTCCCAAAATGATGTCATTTTGGGGCAAAATTTCAAAAAAAAAAAAAAGAGCACAGAATCAAAGAGAAAGATGGGAAGAAGAAAGCAGAGGAAGAGAGAGAGGAGAAGGAGAAGGAGAAGCAGAACGAAGAAAGCACAGAGGAAGAGAGTTTTTTCTCTCTCGCCGGTGAACTCCTCGGCGACTCATTCACCGTCAAATCGTCAAACTCTTCTCTTCTGTTTTTGTCACTGTCGATTGAGAATTACGCTCGTCTCTGTCTCTCACGGCTTTTCTCTCTCTCTCTCTCTCTATAACCAGTCGACGATCATTGAAGGGTCCAACCTCACTACCATGTCTCCAGATCTGAGATCGCGCAAATGAACAACGGTGAGCTCCAGTGGTAGCAGGGGAATCGGCTGGAGAATCTAAGTCTCCAGATCTGAGTCTCTCTCTTTTTCTGCTCTTTTTTTTTTTTAGTTATTGTTGTTGATGATGATGATGAAATTATATCAATGTTATTGGGTTCATATCAGTTTTAGTGAATCCCATCTATGTTGATTAGGTTTATAGAACCCATTTATATCAATTATTTGTGTTTCTTGGGTTTATATCAATTCATGGATGATGACCATGGCTATTTTGGACGATGACAGAGCTTGTGTTCTTGGTAAGTCATGGTAGACACAGATGGCCATGTTCTTCCCCGCTTTCTCTTCTCTGATTCTGTGCTTCTTTTTTTTCTTTTCTCTTTTTGTCATTTTGGGACATCGCAAGAACTACCGCAGAGAAAGGCGGCAAAAGATCCAAACTCTACCAAAGGAAGGATAAATATAGCAAGAAAGAAAATAAAATTCTGATTCCCTTTGACCATTTCTTCATGTAATTTCATACCAAAACTTCCTACTCAATCTTAAATCTAAAGATTGTATAACCTAAACAATACAAGAAGAAAATGAAAATCCAACTCCGTTTGACCAAATCTTCGTATAATTTCATACCAATAATGAAAAAGTTTCTCTTGCTTTTCAATTAAATTTCCTTCTAAAATTACAGCCTGTGAAGTAATAATCTCTATCTGTATGTCAAACAAAATTGTGAATTGAGTTTGTTTACCGAGTCAATAAGGCATGATATGAGTGGTCTTAGTCTCATAACTCGCCAAACACGACTTTGAGTTGACTCGGAACATCTTCACCAAATCACTGCACATCGTTTTCGCATTCGCCGTACAATCGCTCTGCATCACCAGCAGCAACTTGGTCAAACCATTGCTCCTCATCGCCGCCTCCTGAGCCGTCTGATCTCGGGACATATAGCATACGCTCCAGAGCACCACAACACCGTGCTCCGTCGCCGCACTCGACATCTTCATCAACCTCTTCACAATTGCCGCCACGCAACTCTCGTCTCCTCCTATCGCCGCCCGTCCCTCCGCGCACGCCGACACAATCTCTAGAAGTTTCAGCGATTTCTCGATCACCGACGCAACTGTGTTCGAATCGGAGAGAATTTTCCCTGCGGTTGTTACGATTCCGAACCGGACGAGTTCCTTTTTGACCTGTCTCGATGTTGTTGATACTGCTATCAGGGACGAGAAACCGGCTTCAACAGCATTCGGACCGGTCTCCGAGCTGGCTAGAAGGTACAGTTCGTGTAGTAACCCTTGCTTTTCGGCGATTGCACGTTGAGACTCGGAATCGAATGCGATTGATTCCAAAACCCTAGCTGATTCGATTCTGGCACTCAAACTACCGCTTTGAAGAACCAAAACGAATGGAGATAAACAATCTCGATTGCTTTCGAAGATCAGTCTGCGCAGTTGTTCTCTGACTCCATTTTCACATACAATCAGATACAAAACTGTTACAACCGATTCGAAGACTTGAATTCCATTGACATTGCTCAGAATTCCAACTATCGTTGCGATTAGGCCATCAATGCTAGCCACAAACGCTCGGTTTTCATCGGAATACTTGGCGAAATCAGCGATCCGAGAGAGAGAAGTTGAATTATCGATGTTGTTGTTGATTGAGTCTAGAAGTTGTTGCTTTGAGAGTGAAGGAGGAGGAGGAGGAGGAGGAGGAGGGGAGCGGAGGGAGTGGGAGTCGAGCCAGAGGTGGATGAGGCGGCGGAGGTTGAGGTTGGGGACGAAGTCGGTGGAGGGGAGAACCTGCATGGTGGCGGGACAAGTGTTGTGGCCAGTGTCGAGCCATGTTTGGATGCTGGAGCGATCGTAGGTGACGCCAGTGCAGAGGCTCACCGGAGACTTCATGACGTCCATCGAGATCGGGCATCTGAATAAGCTCGGCACCGTAACGTATAACTCGCTTTTCTCCCTCACCATGTTTTTGTGCTCTGGTGATGTAGTTCTAGAGAGAGAGAGAGTTGAGCGAACTGAGCGAAGAGAGAGGACTTGGGGGTTTTTGAAGACGGAGATTATGATGAGAAGAGAGAGGTTTTTGAAATTTTTACCATATAAACGGTTACGAGTGCGCGCGCGTGTGCGAAAATAACTCATTAGGTGCGAAACATATAAATATGAGCAATACTAGGTATCATGAAAAAAGTTTCATGAAAATGATTATGAAAGATTTATGACTATTGGATTACATTTAAAATAAAGCACCACACACTAATCAAGGTAATCCAAGGGTCATAATTCTTTCATGATCATTTTCATGAAAAAATTTTCATGATCCCTATCTTTTCTCTATAAATATGGGTTGGACTTCCTTCCGGCTGGTGATTAGATTGATGAATGTTGTTAAATTTATAGGTATTTATTATAAGTTTTGTTTTGACAATTTATTGAGTATTATATGTCTATAAAAAATTACGATAATTAAATATTGATAATTATTTTATCGAATCAAATTTTTATTAATCATTTATTTTTTTATCGTCTATTTCTTTATACAAAATGATTTGATCATATAAATATTAATATCCGATTAATTTAAATTTTTTACAAGAAAATAGTATTTAATAAATTTCACACATTCAACCGTTCAAATTATTAAAATAAAATTTAAAATAAATCTCTACAAGTCCAATAATACTCACCAGTCCAATCACAGAGCGAAAAGTAGCCCGCCATAAATATAATACTACTATTGTTAAATTTATCACATAAATAACAATATTTTATATATAACATCTTTGACCAAATTTTTTTTATATAAAAATTATGTCTATACCATTACGTTGTCATTATAATTAAATTACTAATGTCTAATTATAATCTTTGACCAAATATATTTTTTTAAATAAAAAAATACATATATACTTCTATAATTACATCCTGTTAAGATAAATTGAGTGCAAGTTAATTTGACGCAAATAAGAGCATTTTTAATGGTCAATGTCATTTTGGCAATGTCAAAATTATAATTTGACATACTATAACAGTAACAAAATATTAAATTATAATAATGGTACTTACTCACACGTCATTTTGGCACAATGATAATCAAACTTTCCTCTTTTTTGAGTGGTGTTTTAGTTTAATTTTTTGAATAATTTTTTTGTTGATTTTTTTTTTTTTGGTCTTAAACTTTTTTGAAAAATACATATATTTACATTCTATAAGACTAGACAAATCAAAAAATAATTAAATAAATAAATAAATAAATAAATTCTTCTAATTCACATGCCAAATCAATGTCTATGTCACATGGAATAATTTTTCCTTCCCTTTATAGGTCCCGTTTGGTAGAGTTGTGAGAAAGTGATTATAACACAGCCTAACAGCTTATAGCTTATAGGCCTTGTTTGGTAGAGCTTATTTCCAGCTTATTTCAGCTTTTAGCTTAATTTAAGTTATTTTGATGTGTTTTGGTTCAGCTTAACAATACAGCTTATAACTTTTTGTAAGTCAAAAATCAACTTATTTCCATAGCCCTTGGATGAGCTCCTCACCCATTCATCCAGATCCTTCCATTCTTTATTTCCATTCCAGATCCTCGCAAACATGGTGTATCTTTGATGAAAAATGTTTGGGGACCCTAATTCTGTGGCTCAAATGGCCAAAACGACGTCGTTTTGGCCATTTTGATGTTGTTTTGTACTCAAAACGACGTCGTTTGGCTATTTGAGCCACATTTGAGCCACAGAATTTGGGCCCTCTACCATTGCTCATCTTTGATTGTTCATTGTGGGATTTTACACAGCATGGAAATATTAGGGTATTTGTATTCTTCTGTCTTTCTATTGGTATTTTTATTTTTTTTCCTTAAATATTTTTTCTAGATTCTTTATTTTTCCCTCCTCATTTTTTGATCTGTTTTTTTCCCTAAAAATATTTTTGTAAAATTTTTTTTTTTTTTTTAAATATCTGTGTGAAAATTTGTTGTTAAAATTTGAAAGAAATTTAAAGGGTTCGTTTGGTCAATTCTTGTTTACTATTGATTGTTTGTTGGTGGAAAATCAAAACTGTTGGATGTTGTTGAGCTGACAAGTTTGGCAATTGCCAAACTCCTGCCAAATTTGGCATTAGATATAGCATTGCTATAATTTAGCAAGAGTAGGGGTTTTTTTTGGTGCACACCTCCTATAAAATGACAAATTATTGGAGATGGTTTAAACTAAGTTAAATTTAATATAATAATGAAAATTATATTAAATTTATTTGTTTTAAATTTTGACTTCAATTAATGAATTGAAGCATTATTTAAAAACGATAATTGATAGATAAATAATAATAAATAAATAAATAAAAAACAACACATGTGAAGCACTTTAGTTATTTTAGCATTTTTTCTTACTGGTAAGCATTATTTGAAAATAGTGAATACAGTACTTTTTAAAAACTTTCCACTTTAAACTAATCCAATTTTCAGTAGGACAGTGGACAATCAAAGTAAACAGATATGGATATTATGGTCTTTAAAATATTTATTGTCCTTATGGACCATAAAAAATAATAGAGTTTTAATGAATTGTCTTAAAAATTAGATTAACAATCATGCTACATCCCACCAATATAGCATTCTTAATCCATCTATAATGACGTGGAAGAAAGAGAGAATAGAGAGAAGAGCGTGAGCATTGGTGGTGGAAAATATTAGGATTTTTGTATTCTTCTGTCTTTCTATTGATATTTGTATTTTTTTTCCTTAAATATTTTTTCTAGATTCTTTATTTTTCCCCCCTCATTTTTTGATCTGTTTTTTTCCCTAAAAATATTTTTGTATAATTTTTTTTTTTGAAAATATCTGTGTGAAAATTTGTTGTAAAAATTTGAAAGAAATTTAAAATTTTTTTTGCTATTCTTTTGTTCAATTCTTGTTTACTATTGATTGTTTGTTGGTGGAAAATCAAAACTGTTGGATGTTGTGAGCTGGCAAGTTTGGCAATTGCCAAACTGCTGCCAAATTTGGCATTAGATATAGCATTGCTATAATTTAGCAAGAGTAGGGGGTTTTTTTGGTGCACACCTGCTATAAAATGGTTTTAACAGCTCTAATAACAAATTATTGGAGATGGTCTCGTTTGGGAACAGGTTAATTTAGTAACTTTTTGGCTATTTGGCTAAAAAGGTAGGTAAAAAAAACTTGTATGTTTGGGATGGCTTTTTGGCTAATTACGAAAAGATGTGCAAAAAGTAGAGAGAAAAGATAATCTTTGACTTTTTGGCATGGGTTATTGGCTTTTTGGCTAATTTAGTAACTTTTTGGCTAATTGGCTAAAATAGCCTCTTGCCAAACGAGGCCAGTTAAATTTAATATAATAATAAAAATTATATTAAATTTATTTGTTTTAAATTTTGACTTCAATTTATGAATTGAAGCATTATTTAAAAACGATGATTGATAGATAAATAATAATAAATAAAATAGAAAAAAAAAAAACAACACATGTGAAGCACTTTAGTTATTTTAGCATTTTTTCTTACTGGTAAGCATTATTTGAAAATAGTGAATACAGTACTTTTTAAAAAATTTCCCAGCTTAAATTAATCCAATTTTAAGTAGGACAGTGGACAACTAAAGTAAACAGATATGGATATTATGGTCTTTAAAATATTTATTGTCCTTATGGACCAAAAAAATAATAGAGTTTTAATGAATTGTCTTAAAAATTGGATTAACAATCATGCTACATCCCACCAATATAGCATTCTTAATCCATCTGTAATGACGTGGAAGAAAGAGAGAATAGAGAGAAGAGCGTGAGCATTGGTGGTGGCAAATTAGTGCTCCCAAACATTTTTATTGGACAAATTGGTGAAAAATCCAAAGTTATGGAGTCATATATTATTTCATCGAAAGTTTAACCTTTTTGGTGATAAAGATAAAAAGTCGTCGAAAAAATCGCTGTCACTAGAGAAAATGGTTCAGCTTTGGCAAAGTCGCTAGCGAACGACAACCGATAGTGATGTGGATAGATAGGTGACATTAGTCAGAAATGTGAAGACATTTGGATAAATAGACAGATAGGTAAATTTTAGACAAATAAATATTTTTTTAGACAAATTTAAATGTGGGTCTACGAGTCAAAAATGTTATTAATGAATCTGTGACTTGAGCACTCTTAAACTTTTGAAAATTAGACATTCAACCCAAGCTCTAAAAAAACAAATAATTTTTTTTTTAGACCATGGGAAAAAGTTTCAAAAAATGGCTAGTCAAAGTAGCCGTTCAACACTGGTAAATGTTTAGGCGTGACTAAAGACGTGCCAATAGCCCTAACTCTGGTTTAAAGACTTCCAAAGAAACCCATAAGACCAGCAATGTTTTTGCAGAAATTCCAAAAGACCAAAATTTCCAATTCAAAACTTATCCAAAGTCTTGATGAATGGTTCAAGTTCAACTATTCAATAGTAAATTTTACATGTAAAATAAACCATCGTCAGACAAATTTTTGGTAAAAGAAATCATCCATTGTAGAAGTCCTCATGTTTTTTGTGATGTTTTTTGGGTTGTTCTTCCTATATGATCATATGTTAAAGGTGTTTAATGTATGTATTTTATTACGTTTTTTAAAAATAAATAATATGAATTTTTTTAATAAGTATTATGTAATTTTATGATAGAGTTTGATAATTTTTTTATTTTTTAAGTTATAATAATTTGTGATATAATATTTTTATGATAGTGTTATGTTTTTTTCTTCAAAATGTCACTCAAACAATAGTAGGTTTCATTATATTTGAAATAGTTTCAATAAAAAAGGTATAACACAGATAAAAAGATGAAATAAGTGCACTTTTTTTTGTTAGCCAAACTTGACCTTAAATGTATGTATTTTATTACGTTTTTTAAAAATAAATAATATGAATTTTTTTAATAAATATTATGTAATTTTATGATAGAGTTTGATAATTTTGTTATTTTTTAAGTTATAATAATTTGTGATATAATATTTTTATGATAGTGTTATGTTTTTTTCTTCAAAATGTCACTCAAACAATAGTAGGTTTCATTATATTTGAAATAGTTTCAATAAAAAAGGTATAACACTACCAAAAAAAAAAAATCACAAATTATTTTTACCCCACTTTAAAAATCACAAATTATTGTAATACCTTCAAATATTGCATAATATTTGTCACAAAAATTCATAACAATACTAAAACAAATACATGAAAATGCATCCATTATGCACCTTTAAAAAGGTGCATCGGAGCATTTCTCTGTATAAGAATTATTATCTTCTCATATATTAATACTAGAGGGTTTGTGTAATATTATCTTCAATCCAATTACATCAATCAAAGACTCAAAATCTCACATAAAAATTTGTGCAATCTAACAAAAAAAATTTTAAGCAATTCTATGAACTTTGAATAAAGAAACCTAAATTCCATCCAAAAGTTGGAGTTAAATAATAAGATGTGTTCATGATATGATGCACAATAATAATATACATGATAGAATTCAATTTTTGGGCCATTTTTTAGTTTATTTTCTAAGTTTATAAATTTTCCGAAAAATTTTAAGCGAAAAAGATGTATGTAACTAACAAAACAAAAACTCTAAATAACAATGTCATCAATTAAAAAAAAAAAAAACAAGAAAGAGAAGATAAATAAATTTCTCATAAATAAATGTTGTAAAAACTCAATAACTTGATTTGAGAGATTCCACTTGGTAGCCAGAGATTATTGGCTAATTTTTAAAATAAAAATAAAACAAGCTTTACACAACTTGAAAATATATATATATATACACACACCCCTAATTAAAATGTTCATTTTGTAATATAATAAATAAAATATACAGAAGTAGGTATGAATGTGTCAAACATTTGTGAGATGGAAAAACCGAGATGACAACAAAAACATGGGCGTGTGTGAGTTTGAACTTTGAATTGGAATATGATGCCAACAAAAGACAAGAAAATGCTTACACGATTCTTCTGAGAGAGAGAGAGAGTTGTGTAATTGACTCTCACTACAAGCAAATATGAAAGAGTAATGTTAGAAATCTCAAATATTTTATTAAAAATTTTACTAAATGTCTCACATGGGTGTGACACCTACACAATGTGGATCCCATATGAATAAGTTTTACCAAATGTCTCACATGAGTGTGGGACCACACAATGTGAATCTCATAAGAATCTCACATCCATATAAAACATTTAGTAAAATTTTTAGTAGAATTTTTAAAGTGTCTAACATTTTTAAATATGAAATATGAAGTACGAAGACTGTTTTTTGGGTGAATAAGTGAGGTCTCTGATAAAAAAAAAAAAAAAAAGTTTTAAATTTTTTTAAAAAAAAAAAAAAGAAGAGTGAAGTTTTGTATAAATCTATACACTGTGCATTACCTTCTATTCAAATCTACAGCTATTACTACAAAAATGTTTAAGAACATTAAAAATAGAACTTTCATGAGAGTTTTACATTGGCCCCACTTATAAATGATTTTGGTTTTTTTTTTTTTTTTCTCGCTCCATACAACATCATTAAAGTCATTACTAGAATTCTAAATTTAAAATCATGAATCATTGCTTGCTATTACTATGACCAGTACTTCCAAAGCCTGGTTAGGCTATGGCCAATGTGCACAGAAAAAATTGAACACAAAATATATATATATATATATATATATATGTGTAAGATAAAAATTATTTATATTTATAATTGTAAATATTTTGTCTCATATCGACTTTGTTTGGTTTGTATTTTCCAAAAATTTTTGAAAAAAATTCTCTATAAATAAGTTTTCAAAAGTAATCAAACCAAACAAATTTTCTCAAAACTTGTTTAGTTTACAAATTTTCCAAACAAATCTCTCTCTTATACACATCAAATCAATCACTTTTTTCAAAACTCTCTCTCAAAATAATTTTTCAAAACATCTTTTGAAAAAAAACCAAACCAAACAAATTTTCGTACTTTTTATCTCAAAACATGTTTCTCAAATACAAACCAAACAAGCCCCAGAACTGTTAATTAAAATATATTTATGATATCATTAAAAAAAGTTTAGGCATCTAGACTTTTAAGCTTTGACCGACTCTAACTTAACTCTCCTGCATCCTTATCATTTTTTTTTTTTGCTTTTCTTTTCTTTTTGTTTTATTTTATTAACAGCAAAGACCAAAATTTCATTTTGGTATTTATTACTCTTTGAAATAACATACTAAAATGAAATTTTGGTATGTTATTTCAATTAACTTAAAAATGAAAATGTTTCACAAAATTTTTTAAGTCAGAGAAATAGGTGACTTAGTGATTAAATATTTTATCTTTTCCTTTATAGTTTCTTATATTCTCTAATGCATTTAAGTTTCGTTTTTTCTAATTATTTATGTTGAAAAAATGAGACAAATTGAAATGACCGTCGCTGATATTCCTAGTATCTGATCGAAACAACTCAATGTTTCATAATATTTCAGTGAAAATATTGAAACTTCACTATTCCACTATTTTTTTTCCTTTTGATTTTCTATGAAATGGAAATATATCAGTTGTTTTGGTCACAACAAAACAAAATTTTACTCCTTGATTAATGGTGAGTGTTGTGGTCCTCATAATCATGTTTTTGAAGGCGAGACCACTCTAAATGGATACATATTTCCCGTTTCATAACATTTATAAGTCAACTTATTTAGTTTATTTGATCAAAAAAAAGTTTTCTAGTGAAATTTGGTTGCAATTTTATATACTTTTTTTTTCTTTTTTCAATTTATTTAGCCCAAAAAAAAGTGAGATTTTCCTAAGTTACAGTTTGTGACTTTTTAGTTTAATTGAAACATTTACGTAAATACGGACAAAATAATTTCCCTTTTTTTTCTTTGAATTATAATTTTTGAAGATATCTTGGATATTTGCACAAAGCTATGTGACAACTATTCAATCAAACTAGTTATTTTTATTTTATTTTTTTAATTATGGAAAGCTGCACTAAATAGCTTTACCACTTATTTTAAAAATTTTAATTTAATAATTTAAAAATTATAATTATAAAAGCTAATTTATGAATGATATTGTGGGGGCATATTTTTGTGGATGACAACATGTTGCTAATGTGGCGCCGAGGTGCCACGTGTCCTGATCATGGTACCGAGGTAATCTCGGCCTAGCCGAGATTATCTGCAGAGATACCGGAATTCGAGATGAACGGATAAGCTATAAGAGTCTTGGAATGGGAGAGGACTTCAGTATGGATAAGGATAAAACTCTTAGCGAGTTTATCTTTATCTATTGGAGAGTCCAAGATAGACGTTAAGTCAAAGTCCATTGAAGCTAAGCTTCTAGAAGGACCAGGTTAGTGCAAGCTATAAAAGAAAGGCACCATCGTTGGTCTAAGGTACGCTTTTTATATCTTGGCTAGTGAGTTAAGCACTGTTTGCTATCTTTGAGAGATAATTAAGTGCTGACATGGTCGTCGGAGTGCCCCCGAATGGACGAATCACCGCTGGAGTCTTATCTTTCTGTGACAGACTGTTCGGGCGCAATCTATTCTACCTGTGTTCTCCAGCTGAGTACCTGTTTGGCAATGTGGTCAGAAATCAACACCCACAATTTGGTGCTGTCTGTGGGAAAGAAAGGAGAATAGATGGCCAACGACGGACAGAAAGAGAAGATTGGGGACGACATCCCTACTGGAAGTGGCAAACACATTGACCCTAACGTAGAGGAAGAGAACTACAATGAAGAACCCCCGGAGCAGAATCCCGGGAGGAAGACATCGGCAAAGAGGGAGACATGCCAAAGAAGGCAGACCGAGGCGAGTATTACAACGAAAGCGACCTCCAAGTATAGAAAGATAGATGCCTGAGGAGGGACGGTGAGATGAAGGGGATGGCAAACAAATTGGTGAACCTGCAATCGGTTGTCAATTTCATGATGCAAAACAACGTCATACAACTACCGTTTCCATTGGAGCACACGCCGATTCCAGTAGCCAAGAACGATGCCTAAAAAGGGGGGCAGAAAACAGTTCCTGCGATCCCTCAACATAACAGAGCGATGGAGCATTCTCATCGGCTTTCATGGGAGGTCGGAACAAGAGAATCAATGAGAGGAGAGTCTCAGAAGACACATCGTGCCAAAGAAGCCTATGCCAAGGAACATCGACATGTTCAAGGAAAGGAGCTTTGCTTTGACATGACGAATGAAGGGAGGTCCAAGAGGACTCACAATGACACCGGAAGCAACGTACCCAAAAGACTGAAGTCCGTCGACAGCTGAGCTCCTGGACGAACTAAGGAGGATTTGAGAGACTACCTACAGAGGAAACGACAAGATACCGAGGTCACATCTCTGGTTAAGCCGAGAACACCATTCTCAGTAGAGCTGGACAAGTTTGAGGCCCCGAAGAGATTCCACATGCCGAGATTTCAGATATACGACGGCAAGTTTGATCCTAACTTTCACGTCAACTTGTACCTGAACTCAATGGCACTATACACCGAGAACCAGCCGCTGCTGTGTAAGGTATTCCCCTCATCCTTTGAGGAAATCACATCAGACTGGTTTCACAAGTTACCGAAAGGAACTGTGAAGAATTGGGAAGGCCTAGCCGAAATGTTCGTGGCTAGGTTTGTGACAAACAAACTGTAGCCATTAAGGGTAGACTCCCTGATGGCTCTAAGAATTGGCGAGGATGAAAGCCTCAGGGCTCATGTCAAAAAGTATTATGAAGTGTTTAACCGAATACTAGGGTGCAATCAAGAATTGGCGGTCGTTTCTTTTAAGAACGGCCTGAACGATGACTGCCTGCTTCGAAAGTCACTGGAAAAGACGCTGCCTAAAAGTATAGAGAAACTCATGGCCAGGATCGAGAAGTATGCAAGAGCCGAAGAAAACACGTTAGGGACAAAGGTGTCGAAGCAAGAGAAGAGAAACGGCTCGCCAAAGCGAGGCCAAGGAAATACTGGATATAACAGGCAAGAGACAGGACTAGGGGCTGCACAGGTAGTCACCGCAGTGTTCCGGATCCCGATCTACAAAGTCCTGGAGAGAATCAGGAACCAGCCTTACTATAGAGTGCCAGAGAAGATCCCTGGCGAATTTTTGGAAAAAAGCCTAAGGAAGCATTGTGCCTACCACAATAAGGATAGACACCTGACTCAAGGGTGCAGAGCCCTAAAAACGCACTTAGAAGACCTGGTCAGATAAGGCCATTTGAGGGATCTGGTGGATGAAGCCAGAACAAGGAAAGAACAAGCAAGGTTACCCCAGGCACTAGCAGTACGACCCCCACCAGCACTGCAATCACAAGCAGAAAGACCTTGAGTGATCAATGTGATTCACTCGAGGGTTAATGAGAACGAGATACGTGGGGAGACTCAGAGTGTAAGACACTCACAGCACGTGTGTCAGGTCTAGCAAAAAAGGCCTAGGGCAGGCGAGTGCCAAGAACCAATGGTATTTTTTACTGAGGTCGACCTAGATATGGTGCAACATCCACACAATGATGCTCTGGTGATATCCTTGAAGATTGGAGAGTGCCAGGTAAGGCGCATTCTAGTTGACCAAGGCAGCTCTTGTGACATCATGTATGTCAGATGTTACAAGGAGCTCGGCCTTCACGAAGACGATCTAAAACAGTCTAACAGTCCAATGGTCGGGTTTAATAGGATGCCGACATGGCCCTTGGGGGCAATAAATTTGGAAGTGCAGGTAGGCACCAGGAAAGTGAGCACAGAGTTTACAATCATTGACACCCCCTCATCTTATAATGTTATCTTAGGAAGACCATGGTTGCACACAATGAGGGCTGTACCCTCAACATTGCACCAACTATTGCAGTTCCCAACGGAGCAGGGAATTGAGGAAATCAGAGGAGACCAAATGCAAGCAAAGAATTGCTCCATGGCAGCAATGAAATCCACCTGCAACATATGAGAAGCAGACACAGTCAAGATTGAGGATGAGGACATGAGGTCCTGGACGACGTCGGCAAAGAGCCAGCTGAGAAAAGTGAAGAAGCCTTGAAGAAAATTCTGGTCCGACAGGATGATAAGGAGTGCTTCTTCCTTCTCGGCTCAGGTTTAGCCGAAGAAGAAGAAAGGGAGTTGGAAGCATTCTTGCGAGCAAACATAGAGGTGTTTACCTGGACGCCTTATGAGACGCCTGGTATTGACCCCGATGTCACTTGCCATAGACTGAATGTAGACAGGCCGATTAAACCTGTCATCTAACGAGCTAAAAGGCCGACCCTGATGCATGTTGAAGCAGTAAAAGAGGAAGTGGATAAACTACTGGAGGCCAGAGCGATTCGAGAGGTAAACTACCTAGCATGGTTATCAAACACAGTTGTTGTGAAGAAAAAAAATGGGAAGTGGAGGGTCTGCGTGGACTTCACTAGCCTGAATAAGGCCTGTTCTAAAGACAGTTTCCCGCTCCCCAAAATCGACCAATTGGTAGATGCCACTTCAAGGCATGAAAGGATGAGCTTCTTGGACGCTTATAGGGGGTACCATTAGATAGCCATGTACCCCCCGGATGAGGAGAAGACTGCATTTATGACCCCAAAAGGGCTGTATTGCTACAAAGTGATGCCTTTCGGGTTGAAAAATGTAGTAGCAACTTACCAGAGATTGGTAACTAAGATGTTCAGATATCTAATAGGCAAAACAGTGGAGGTATACATTGATGACATGGTCGTGAAAACCAAAGAAACTGAGGATCATCTGGCCGACCTGAAAGTAGTCTTTGATATCCTTAGGACATTTCGGCTCCGACTCTATGCGTCGAAGTGCGCATTTGGGAGTTGGGTCAGGAAAGTTCCTGGGATACTTGGTTACCAAAAGGGGCATTGAGGCGAGCCCAGATTAGATCAAGGCCATCTTGGACTTGAAGAGCCCGACATTGGCAAAACAAGTGTAGATGTTAACTAGAAGGGCCGCAACCCTGAATAAGTTCATAAGCAGAAGTTTTGACAAATGTAAATCTTTTTTTAGTTTAGTAAAGAAGGCTACAGATTTCTTGTGGACAGAAGAATGCGAAGTTACCTTGGCCGACTTGAAGAAATATCTGACCATAGCCCCAGTTCTTTCAAATCCTGTACCAGGAGAGGAATTTTTCTTGTACTTGGCAGTTTCAGAGCATGCAGTGAGTGCAATGGTAATTAGAAAAGAAAAGAAGGAACAGATGGCAGTTTACTATGTGAGTAAAACCCTCAGAGACCAGGTATTTACCCCTGGAGAAATTGACACTAGCTTAGTGATGGCGTCCAAGAAGTTAAATCACTACTTCCAAGCCCAGTAGATTGTGGTATTGACTGAGCATCTCTTGAAATCCTTGCTACAACAAGGAAATCTGACAGGCAAGGTAGTGGTGTTGGGGCAATACGACCTAGAATTCAGACCCAGAATAGCAATCAAAGGCCAGGTTCTGATTGACTCCATGGCCGAGTTCACACCTGGAGCCATCCCACGTCGGGCTCCGGTGAGCCACGGCTTAGGATGTCCAAGTGAACAAGAAGAGACCCAGTTGGGAATGAAAAAACCCACAGTAGAGCAAAAGAAAGAAGAGAAACTTAAGCCCTGTGATATTTACATCGACGACTCATTTCTCCTGTTTGTTGATGGGAGTTTAAACCGACAGGGAGTGGGGTCAGGAGTAGTATTAGTATCTCCAGATGGATGAATGTTAGAGCAATCAATTTGTTTAGGGTTCAAAGCCTCCAACAATGAAGCAGAGTATGAAGTATTGATCGCAGAATTGAAGCTGGTAGCAGCAATGGAAGCCGACGAGGTTGTGGTCTTTTGTGACTCCCAGCTTATTGTGAACCAGGCAACAGGTGAGTACGCAAACCGAGATGAAAAAATGATAGCCTACATTAAGGAGGTTGTTAAACTATTGGCCTTGTTTCAAGACTGTTGACTACAGTAGGTAAACCGAGATGACAACAGCCATGTCGATACCTTGGCTAACCTAGCTAATGCAATAAAATCAGGGGAGGCAAGGACAATAATGGTTAACTACTTGTTAGGTCCAAGTATGGAACTACTAATCACAGAGTATGAAGCAATGTTCGTAGAGATGGAACCAAGTTGGATGGATACACTAGTAGTGTTCCTTAGAGATGGGAAGTTACCAGAGGACAGAAAAGAGGCACACAAAACTAGACTGAAGTCAGCAAGGTTCAGTCTAACAGCAAAGGGACATCTCTACATAAGGTCTTTTACTGGTCTCCTTTTGAGATGTGTGCATCTTTCATAAGTTGAAGACTTCTTATATGAAATACACGAAGGAGTATGTGAAGCTGCGCTGGGGGCATGTCACTTGCTCATAGGGCCATTACTCAGGAGTACTGGTGGCCCTACATGCAGAAGGATACTGAAGTCTATGTCAGAAAGTGCGAGAAGTGTCAAAGGTTCACACATTTGATACATCAACCAACAGCAGATTTAAATTCAGTGTCCAGTCCTTAGACATTTGCCCAGTGGGGCATGGATCTAGTTGGGCAACTACCCCAAGCAACTGGACAAAGAAAATTCCTGCTAGTAGCAACAGACTACTTCACCAAGTGGGTAGAAGTAGAACCCCTTGTGAAGATTCGAGATGTTTATGTGAAAAACTTCATATGGAAAAACATCATTACTAGGTTTGGGATTCCAAGGGCAATAATAGCAGACAATGGCATACAGTTTGACAGTAAGCTAATCAAGAGCTTTTGTGCCAATTACAAAATCAAGAACTACTACTCCACTCCAAGCTTCCCTCAAAGCAATGGTCAGGCAGAAGCACCCAACAAAACTATCTTGGATGGGATCAAGAAGAGGCTGCAAGCAGCAAAGGGAAAATGGGTAGATTAGTTGCCCAATGTACTTTAGGCATACCGAACTACGCCGAGAAGATCAATTGAGGAATCCCCATTTGCCATGGCTAATGGCACAGAGGCAGTAATCCCATTAGAAGTCGGCATCCTAGAGATCAAAACCCAGGAAGTAAAGAATGGGACTAATGAGGCATTTTTTGCCCGAGATCTGGACCTATTGGAAGAAAGAAAGGAGAGAGCAACAATTTAGCTGGGGGCATACCAACAGTAGCTTGCTAGGGCTTACAATAAGAAGGTCAACCCACGAGAGTTTCAAGTTGGGGACCTCGTCCCGAGAAAGGTCGTCGGCAACAAGAAGGATCCTAGAGAGGGCAAGCTTGGCCCAAATTGGGAGGGATCTTATAAAATCATCTCAGTCGCCGGCAATGGGGCATATCGGCTTGAAGACAGTGAAGGCAAGGAGTTTCCATGACCCTGGAATACTTGCAACCTGACGTTTTTCTATCATTAGATTTTTTGTTTTTTAAAGTTTTTTGTTATTAGCCGAAGTAATAAAATTTTAACTCGATTTTTTCAAACTTGTGTAATACGACTAACCAGTCCCTTTGCGATGTTTCTAAGTGAAACATGACGAATAACTTAGACTTATTATATGGCAAAGTTGAATTATACTTGCATATAATATAGTTGAACTAAGTTGGCGATATTTCTGATTGAAACATGACGAATAACTTAGACTTATTATATGGCAGAGTTGAATTATACTTGCATATAATAGAGTTGAACTAAGTTGGCGATGTTTCTAATTGAAACATAATGAATAACTTATACTTATTATATAATAGAGTTGAATTATACTTGCATATAATAGAGTTGAATTAAGTTGGCGATGTTTCTGATTGAAACATGACAAATAACTTAGATTTATTATATGGCAGAGTTAAATTATACTTGCATATAATAGAGTTGAACTAAGTTGGCGATGTTTCTGACTGAAACATGATGAATAACATAGACTTATTATACGGCAGAGTTGAATTATAATTGCATATAATAGAGTTGAACTAAGTTGGCGATGTTTTTGATTGAAACATGACGAATAACTTAGACTCATTATATGGCAGAGGTGAAATTATACTTGCATATAATGGAGTTGAACTAAGTTGGATTAACCTAGATTCGCCATATCGGCAGAATCAAACTCAGATGGGAACTAAGTGCATTTAAGTAAAGATTAGCAGAGAAACCACGGTGGATTTGAATCTAACCTCGGCAACAAGATCATAGCCACATGCATAATGAGAACCTAAGTGAAACTTAAGTTCACATTAGGGGGCTGAGAGCTGGAGAATGATGAGTAAAAGTTTAAAGTACTTAGGGACTTGGCTTAACACTTGTTAAAATTTTCAAAAAAATTTACAAGTTGAAGATAAGCCGAGGTAATATTGCAAGAAATACATACGTACTTGCCGAGATGACCAGGCTTGTCCACCTCAGGGAATATAGAAGACAACGGTCTTGATAAGAAAGAGTAAAGTGGCAAGTTTAAAACCAATACTTATGAAAATACTTTTACAATGTTTTCAAGTGTTAAACCAAGACCGAGGTAAACAATCAAGAAGTTATGTTCGAGGTATTATACTATGAAGAGGTTATACAGATAAAGGTACACTTTGAAGACATACAAAAATATTCTAAGTATGGAAGCAGTAAAGCATACAAACATACAAACACTTGAAAGAAGAAATTATACTTACATTCAAAAGAAAAAGGCACTTCGCCCTACAGAAGGATTACTTGTTCTGATACAAAAGCGGCACGTCAGTCAAATATGAAAACTAAAGCATTGTTCAAGACAAAACAAAGTACAAAGCACAGAAATAAAAGTTTGTAGTTAAGACTATTCGGCATCAGTGGCAGAATGTGTCTCAGCCTCGGAAGATAATTGGGAAGTCTTCTCGACAGCTTTCTCAGCCTCGAGCGGCGTCGATCTCTTGTAAAGTCTGATCGAGGCTCTTCTCGGCGATAGGCACCTCAGGCATAGTCTTCTTGGGGGAGGCACTTTTTGAGACCTCGTCCTCCTCATCCTGAGTCAAGTCCAGGACTTGCTCGTTCAGAGTTGGGGACTTGGCCCTAACAGAACCCACAGCATCGACTGCCATCTCGGCCTCTTCATTATCCTCTTCTTCTTCACCTTCTTCCTCCCCAGCCTTAGCCTCAGATTGGCTTGAAGCATGAGGGAATGGCACTGCAAGTCGGCCTTCGTCATAAAGGGGGAAATCCTCAGAGACAGCCAACTCCTTCAGAGTAGCCATCCAACCAAGGGTGTAACCCTTGTTGCATGCCTGTCTGACTTGTTTCTTATACTCCTCGCGAACGTCAGCTGCCCCTCGGTATAGGCCTTCTCGTCTGTCGCTTTGATTTCGGTATCTTTTATGGCCAAGGTATTTCGAAGTTCTTCTTGGGCTTCTGCTGTTTTTGCTTCGGCCTATTTTTTCTCGACTTTGAGAACCTCAGCAACAGCCTCTGCAGCATCTGTCTTTTTCTCGGCCTCGTCTTGGGCTTGTTTAGCTGCCTTAGCCTGATCTAGCAGGACTTTCATCTTGGCCTCGGCATTGTTTAAGGATTTAAGTAAACCAGCAGCCTCCTTCGTCTTGCAGACTAGCTCCTTCTTTAAATCCTCAGCCTGCATCGCGAAAGAGTGGACATGCTGGATCGCCTAGAAAAAGCGGAATGAACAAAGTTAGTAAACTCTTTTAGTATGAAAACAGAGAGTACCAAGTGTTAGAAGTTTACCAATACAGAGTGCTGCACCATCAGAGTGAAATTTTCATATTCGCTAACCTTGACCATACGGTTCAGGTCATTGGGAAAGAGCAATGCAGTAGAGAGGGCAACGCCGACCTCAATGTTAGCAGCACTATCACCGGTTCTAACTGGCTTGTCCTCGATCATGATAGATGGGGCCCAAGGGTCAGTGGCTTTAAGTGAACCCGAGGTGGCTGTAGAGTCCGACCTCGGCTTCTTTGACTTAGTAGTTTCAGAGGGGTCAGCCTCTGTGGGCCTCTTCTTGGCGACAGAGCTTGTTTTCTCAACCTCGGTAAGTTTTAAGATTAGAACTGTGTCTTCAGACTCAACTTGGGTCAAAGAGACTTTTGCCTTAGCCCTCTTTATCCTTTTTTGTTTTGGTTTAGGTTGGGATTGTGATGGTGAAGATTGGACTATCACGACGCCTGGGATGTCAGCCAAAAGGTCTTCAACTACGGCCTTGTTGCGCCCCATCTCGTCAACAGTAGCGGCGATAGTAACCTTGGTTCCGAAGCGAATTGCTGGCAGTGCGGTAGGCGGATTTGTTGGATCGTAAGCCGACGCCTCAGAGGATTGGCATTTTCAACTACGAGTTCTGCCTGCAGGAGCAAGGATGGAAACTCAGCGACAGCATTGGCGTTGGCATTGAGAAAGTGGAATCAGTTATGGAGCAAGAGTTGATGGCTCTTCTACTGGGTCAGATGTTGAGGCTTGGTCAGGCCGTAGTGACGAAGTGAGTTATGACGGTCGGATCTCTTTCTCTTTCTTTTTGACTTCATTCTCTTTTGTTCTTATTGGAATTAAAACATTCAGGAGTAATTCAAAAAAATATTAGTCCTTATTCTAGTTGGGTTCATTGTCAACTATCACTCGTTCCGGGAGGTGCGTGGTCTAGTTCGGAGTGTCCGAAAAAGGAACGGGATTTTTCTGGGCTGTTGGATCAGGGCTGTACGTGCGGGAGGCCAAGCCGCACGTACGGGAAGAGAGGAGCTGGAGTTGGTTGTACATTGCTTGAATTGCAGGTGCGGGCTGAGGTGTGGGAGGACCCCTGCACGTGCGGGGGTGAGGGCCGCACGTGTGGGAAAGGGCGCTCCGCACGTGCGAGGTTGGGTGCTGCACGTGCGGCACTCTGGACAGCCAAACCTCTATTTTTTTTTATGTTTTTGGTCCGCATGTATCACTCATTTTACACATTTCTCTCTCACTCTAAACCCTATTTTTCTTCCCCTTCTCTCTGGAAAACTTCCTCAAGCATTAAAACTCTTTGATTCTTGCAATCTTTAGGCCAAGATCATCATCATCTTCCTCTAAATCTTGAAGCTCAAGAAGTAGGGCTCCTCTTGGTGTGGTGGAAGTCAAACTATCTCATCATTTGATTCTAGGGTTTCTTCTTCCAATCTTCTCCAAAACCTTGAGGTAGGGAAATTTCCTTGAGTTATATATATATATATATATATATATGTTTGATTTGGGTGATTTAAGAGTTTCATTAAGGGTTTCATTAAGGATATTGGAAGTTTGATCTTGTCTCATAAATGCTAGAGTTTTAAGGGTGGGTCTGATCTCTCTCTCTTTCTAAACTATTATTCCTGGGACTTTTAACTCATAAAATAGGAGAGGTGAGGTCATGAAAGAAAATCTTTTCAAAGATGAGAATGTTGTCTTGCTTTGACATAAAACCCTAGAAATTTTGGGGATTTTGAATAAAATGTGATTATGCTTAAAAGCATCTTGTTGTGTTATATTAAGAGAATAAACTTTCATAATATGTTTTGCAAAATGGCAATTTATATGATACGTGAGAAATGAAATGTGATTTTAACATTATGGTTGACCATTTAAAAGTGTGTTGTTGTGAGATCATAAATGGTTGTGTATGGGGGGTTGATGTTTGAAAGGCATCACTTGTGACCTTGAAGGGGATAACTTGTTATGAATTGGACATGTTAAGGGATTGTTGTTGCTATAAATTGATGGCATGGCCATTGTGAAATAGTGTTGAGGAGAAGTAATGAATAATGTAGTAAATTGATTTTGTTGTAGAAATGTTTTGAAATGGAAAGACGTTTTGAGGTACTTTGTATTACATCATGTCTCTATTTGATTTATCATTATTATTGCACATTCTCATCATGTTTAATTTGAGAAGGATTACACTATAATGAGAAGTATGAAACTGTGTATGGGGTAAATACGGTGGTAAGTCCGGTTAAGGGGTGTAGATGAATTTGATAAGTTGGCCTGAGTGTCCACGGTGAAATACTAGAAAACCGCGCGGATAGGTGTCGAGCTTTCCAGTTAATACCGGAAAAAATGACAGTTTGGTAGTACTTGTAGAGTCTACTTGCAGACACCAGCCTAGGAATTACCAGTGTCGTATTTACCGTCCCTTGTGATTGAAAAGTTAAAATTTGGAAACTGATGAGATTGTAATTGTAGATGAAATGCATGGTGTTTCTCAACAAAAATATGGATAATATCTTGAAAGGAGTATTGCATTGCATGTGCACTTGCATTTAATTTTGGCCATCTAACATAAATGTATATACTTTGTTTGATATTTCTCTACTGGGCTTTATGCCCACCCCTATGGGATTTGGTGCAGGTAAAGATGTTATCCCGCCAAGCTATGGGTGGTGATATGTTTTGGCGAAGAGTAGATCACTCTTTCTTTTGTTGAAATTTTTTTGTAGAGCCTAGGGCTAATTTGGTATGGGTCCGAGAGACCATTTTGTATAACCAGGCTATTGCCTTGGAAGATGTAAGCCGTAAGGGCATTTCGTTTATTTTATTTTTATGTTGATGACTAAATGTTTCACATGCTATAGATTTAGGTATTTTCTTATCATTGAATGTATATTTGCACGTTGAACCTTTGTTCAAACCTTGGATGTTTTTGATATAGAGGATGGAGAATAGTTGTAATTTATGAATGTGCGTAGTTTGTGTATTATTCATGTTGGAATTATTTCAGGGTGTGACAAAGTAGTAGAATGAGTCGTTGCTGAGGGTGGAGATTTGCTGTTCTTGGGGACATCGGGCAATGTGGATTTATAGGTTGGGATGTAGTTGAGCAGCAAAGGGGCCTTGCGCTGATTGACAGGCAAGCCCAGCAGCTTCTTGAAGTCTTTGTTGGGATAGAAAGTTTTGCGGAAGTCCTTTAGAGGTTGAAGAAGAGCTGTAAGTGAAAAATAGACATTAGAACATACAAAAGGAACAAAGTAATAAAGACTTAAAGTGACACTTGGTTCTTACCGTTACCCTCTTTAAAGACTGATCAACTCAAGGGGTAGAGGTGGAGGTCATCATCTGGTGGGAACTCCCAGTTGCCTGAGACGATGAAATAATTATCTCTAGTACGTTTGTTGGAGTCTGGGAGGTCGACAATAAGTATGTTCGAGGTCGACCTCGGCTTAAGGTAGTAGATGTTGCCTTTTTCTGATTTAAGGCCACACATGGTATAGCAGTATTGGATGTCAGCTAGAGTAATCCTAGCGTTCTCTCGGCTAGCTAGGGCAATTATACCGTTGATGACTCTGTAAGAGCGAATGGCTAGTTGCATTAGGTTAAGTTTGTAATAGTGAAAGACTTGGCGAAAGTGGATGTTAAGAGGGAACCTAAGTCTGCACTCGATGAAAGCAACTACTGAGAAGGGCATGAAGTTGTCATTGGGTATAATGGAGTCCTCCTCCCCAGCCAACCTAAGTTGGACATCGGCAGGGATGGAGAACTCCTTCCTAAAATGCTCAAGCTTTTCCGGGGTATCCACCCTCCACCTAAACATACCCATGATGTCGGCTAGAGGGACAAGGTGTGAGAATTCAAAAGAAAGAGGTTTGTGTGGGTTTCAGGGACCTCGACTAAACCCTAAACAGGTACTGAGGCAAAGGTTTTTCAAGATCTAGGGGAATTTGTTTCAATTTTCCTAAAGGATAGTGGTTTCTATCAAATCCCAAACCTAGAGTTACTAAAACAGGAATTGGGAGCAAGAATCTGGAAATAAGGCAAGAAAAACAGAAAACAACAATGATTCAGACTCAAGAAGACAAACAAAAGTTCAAAGAACACTGAATAAAGTTTCTGCAGATGTGCAAAGCCAAGGACAGTGGCAAATTATGAAAACAAGTGTATGAATAGTATGTATGTGCATATGTAGACCCAGAAACAAAATAGGCAAACACGAAATTGCAAAACAGAACATGCTCAAACATGCGAATGATAAAGTTTAAAACATAGGCAAAGACTAGGGAACATGACTACATTCACCATAGCAATAAACAAAAGCAACAGAGTTTGAAACTAAAAAGGGGGAAAATAGTGACTTACCGAAAGAAAACGATGCTGGTATAAAGTATGCCGAAGTCGGACAATAATGGCGAAAGTTGTAGAACGGTGGATAATTCGCCTGAAGAGGTGATTGGAGCAAGGTGCGGAACTTGGAGAGCTTGAAACAATGACGGTTTTTTGGGAGAGAAGTTTTAGAGAGAGAAAGCTTGAGAGAAATCAAAGAGTGTAAAGTGAAAAGACGGAAAGAGGGAAGTGATTTTGTTAAAACACGAAAAGACGGCAAAATTGCATTGAATATGCCTTAGACGACATGCTTGCCAGGCGGCGTGCGCAGACGTGACGCGACCTGAAGGCGCGTCTCAAGTACGGATCAATGAGGAAAAAACGCATGGATAAAACGGTTAAGAAACTGTGCGTGACGGCTCATGTGCAGCCAAAACTCTTGGAGTTCTTGATTTAATGAAGCAAAGACCTCAGCTAGGGGAATGATCTCGGTTGAAGAACTTAAAAAACTTGGTTCTTGGTTTTTTGGACATTGGTAAACCAGACTGCAATCTTGGACAGAAGGAGACGACATAAGATGACCTCGGTAACAAAAGAGTAGAGTAAGCTTTTTAGCCGACGTGCTATATGGACAAACGATATAGGTTCTATCACCTCAAGATGCCGAGGTAATAGAACCTAGGGGGCAATTGTGGGGCATATTTTTGTGGATGACAACACGTGGCCAAGGTGGCTTCGAAGTGCCAGCCGAGGTGCCACGTATCCTGGTCATGGTGCCGAGGTAATCTCGACTAGGCCAAGATTATCTGCGGAGACACCGGAATCCGAGATGAACGGATAAGCTATAAGAGTCTTGGAATAGGGGAGGACCTTAGCTTGGATAAGGATAAAGCTCTTAGGGAGTTTGTCTTTATCTATTGAAGAGTCCAAGATAGGCATTGAGCCAAAGTCCATTGAAGCTAGGCTTCTACGAGGACCAGGTTAGTGCAAGCTATAAAAGAAAGGCACCCTCGTGGGTCTAAGGTACGCTTTTTATATCCTGATTAGTGAGTTAAACACTATTTACTATCTTTGAGAGATAATTAAGTGCTGACTTGACCGTCGGAGTGCCCCCAGGTGGACGAATCACCGTCGGAGTCTTATCTTTCTGTGACAGGTCGTTCAGGCGCTATCTATTCTGCCAATGTTCTCCAACTGACTACCTGTTTGGCAGTGTGGTCAGAAATCAACACCCACAGATATCAAATAACACGATAGTTGATTACAAATCATGTATGTCAAACTTAAAATGTTTGTTCTGTTAAAAAAAAAAACTTAAAATATTTGTGTTTCAGTTTATCTCATAATTTGCTTAACTACTAAGACTTCGTTTGGGAATAGACAACTTTTTTACTTTTTACGAAAAAATATACAGAAAAGTAGAGAGAGTGATGTGACAACTTATAATGACTTTTTGATTTTTTAGTTAAAATAGAAGGTTGTCAAATGAGGCCTAAGCGCTCGTTTGGGAAGTTGGGTTAGGGTGGGTTGAGATTAAAATAACTATAAAAAGACAAAATAGGTTTTTTTAATCTAATAAGATAAAATGTCGCATCCAAATCATAAACATTTCATTTTTTCTCTCACATAAATAAAAATAAAAAAAGGATCAAAAAAACCATCCTAAATGAGACTTTTAGCCTCAGGTCAAAAAAATCAAAAAATCAAAAAACCAACTCACATCCCAAACAAATCCATCCTAAATTATTTGCATGAGTTGCAATTGTCATATTTCTAGTCAACTATGAATTAAACAATATGAAGATATCATGCAAGTAATTATTTTTGCACAACTCATTTCACAGAGCATCCAAATTCCACAAACCATGCATGTTGGAGATGTCCAACCAGCATATTGCATGGAGTCCGGATCCTTTGCCTTTGTCCCCTGCAGTGATCCCTGCCGTGGGCCAAAACGACGACATTTTGGACCTTCTTCTTTTTTTTTCATTTTTACTTTCCTCTCCTCTTCTTTTCACTCAACTCTCAAACCAAAAAGACGAAAGAGGGAAGATGATGACGCGACGACGACAGCACGGCGAGGCAAGGCGATAGTAGCGACGAGGTGACGTCCTTCCTTCAGTGCTCCATCAAATTGCAGAGAATATAGAGAGAGAAAGTTAGAGAGAGAGTATACGGTCGTTGCAGCAGAAAGCATCAGAGTGGAGTACAATGGCAATGAAAGGCTTTTGGTGTATAAGTACATGCCACAAGGAACTTTGGCTCAGCATTTGTTTGAGTGGGGTAAACTTGGGTACTCTCCTCTTGCTTAGAAGTAGAGGGTGACAATGGCATTGGATGTGGCCAGAGAGGTTGAGTATCTTCACAGCTTAGCACAATAAAGTTTCATTCATAGAGATTTAAAACCCTCTAATATACTTCTTAGGGATGACATGAGAGCCAAGGTTTTGCAGATTTTGGTCTGGTTAAAAATGCACCTGATGGGAAGTAAAATTAACACATTCAAATCTAGAAATTCACATCTCAAATATGAGGATCATTTTGGTCTTTCGTTTGGCTGGGTTATACGAGTTTGATCCTCACCAGTGCCGTCGTCTTGCTGACGCTGTCACTCTCCTTTTCATCTCTCTGTTCGGTCGTTCGTAGGGGCCCTACTCTGAAACATTTAAGAGCTTAGAAGGAGAAGAAAGAAGAAAACAAGGTAAAAAAAAAAAAAAAATTTGTCCAAAACAATGCTGTTTTGTCCCACAGCAAGGATCATTGCAGGGAACAATGGCAGAGGATCCAGACTCTATTGCATGTGCTTTGAATTGTTAAGAAAAATAGTTTTTAGTAGATGCTTGGAAAGTTAGGGAGATTAGGCTCTGTTTGGTGAGCTTGATTTGAGCATGGTGTTTATTTACAATTTTCAAAAATTAATTCCACACTCACTTTTGAAAACAAGGTCGAAGGCGGAAAAATTTGGGCCCACCGAACGTCCCACCGGTCGTTTGGCCGGTTGACCAGAATAGTGCAATTTTTTTTTTGGCAATTGACACATGTTAATTTTTATATATTCAATGAAAAATATTTTTCGAATTTTTTAAAAAAATTTATTAGCTTTAATAGAATTTTGAGTTGTGTGTTTGGTTATGAGTTGTAAGTTTTTGTATCAAATACTATATGTTACATCAAAAATTTTTCACTCAATTCAAAACTTATTTACGAAACAAATTTTCTACACTCAAATCATAATTTCAAAACTCACAAACTCAAAATACAACTCTATTCTCAAATCATATTTAGAAAAAAACTCTACCAAACGCAACCTAAGATTTTCACACCCGAACAAGAGTAAGAACAAAGGACTCTCCGGTCCATATAGTGGACTGAACCGTGTTCGGGCTTATGTGATCCACAACAGATCTTGTTTCGATAATCTGAACTATTAAATGTGTAGAACTCGTCAAATATTTTATTTCCACAAAAAAAATCATATTGATCAGATATTGATAGCTACTTGAGTAAATCAGATTTTTGTCAACAATTTTTTTTAAAAATCATATTTACCGTTGACAGAAATATGATTTGATTAAGTGGCTATCGATATCCAATTAACATAAATTTTTTACAAGGATGAAGTACTTTGTAAGTTCTACACATTGAACGATTTGGATTATCGAAACAGGACTATAGTAGGCTCGCATGGGCTCAACAACATACTTTAGTTTAATTTTAGACTGGAGAGAAAACCTAACTTAAGAAAAAAACACATAAAAATTTACCTGGTTTGCTACAAACTCAGTGCCTGCCCTGTATTCTTCAAGGAATTGGGATCCTCCCCTTGAGCTCCCTCCTTCATTTCCTCCTTGCAAGGGCCTTCGGGTCCACTTTGAGGCCCAGTTTTGATAATCCGAACCGTTCATATTTTTAGATTTATTCAGTATATTATACCTGTAAAAAATCAAGTTGATCGAACCTTTTTGATGGAAGATTACTGTTATATATATATATATATATATTCAAAAAATTGTCCAAAAAAGATGTATGATATAGATTCAAAGTTGATATGTTGCTTTTAAGTAAACTTTCTAGGTATGTAATATTATTATATACATAATAAATAAATAATAATAATAATAAAAGAGGGTAAAATGGTAAATACGTTTATATATGTACATATACTTTAACTAGTACCCACACAAAGTTTATTTGTAAATATCATCACTAAAATTATATATTAAAATTTACTTTTACAAATTAAGACATGAAGAAAATAATTACAAAGCCTAAAAAGATAAAAATCTAGTCTTGTTGCTGTTATAATTTAAGAAAGTTCAATTTACCATGAGAAGAAACATCAACTAAACTATAATCAATAAATAAAAAAGAAAAGAAAAAGCATCAAACAAAAAAGAAAATTATAATACCAAATAAAAATTAAATCAATTATTATAAAATATCAATTACATATTATTTTTCTGAAAATGTTATGTGAGAGAATTCATAATCCTATACCATTTTTAACATCAACCTCGTATTATTTTTGCCAATCAAATATAATTTACATAGGACTTACAAATTTATTATTATTATTAATTTTTTTTTTTTTGGTTCAATGGTAAGGGGTGTTTGGACTAACTTGCACCTCGACTAATTTCTTTTCCAGTTCAATCAAAGACGGTCCACGCTAGGACTAGAAAATTTATGAGAATTTATTTTTTCTTGCGACCTAACCCAAGAGTTGAACATTAAACAATTGTATGAGAGCATACCCATCAACTACTCAGTGTACCCAAAGGTTACAAACTTACTAATTCAATCCCCTTATCTATGACCTAAACAAACATAATCACAGTGTCATAGTCATTTCATTTTTGAATCCAAGGGCATTGCAGACCAAAGCTTGAACAGGTTCAACACAGAAGGTTGGGTGACCATCAAAGTAGTAGTTGTTGGCCCAAAAATATTGAGACTTGGGATTGCCCATCTATATGGGCCCTCACAGAGATGACATTTAGATGGGGAATTCTATTTACACCAAAAAAAAAAAATATTTAAATGAGTTTAATTTATATTTTATTAAATTATTTAGGGTTACACTTTATTTTATCTTCTTTCTTCTTTTTTTTTAAATTACTCTTTTGAGGTACACCTAAATAAAATAAATCAAAAAATTCAAATTACTTTTGAATTTTTTTTTGAAAAATCTTTCTTTGGTTCATATACATATAGGGAACACGATCGGCAAACGCGGCACCGGCAAAAGAGAACAGCAAAGGAGAAGGAGAGAGTGAATTTCGGGTTCGGGCTTCCAGAATCAAATAAAAAAGTGAATTTATTCGGATTTTTCATAACCGAACAAATCCATGCCGGACAACGTAAATTTGTTTAGTTCTTGGAAGTTCAAACAATAGTAACAAAAAATAGGCTGAATATTCGCTTTTATGCGGGAAAAAAAAAACAAAAATCAATAATTATACTTTGTATTTATGTGAATATTTATTTCTTCTTTGATGAGTTGCTTCAAAAAACAGTTTTGATTATTATTCTCATCCATTATTTGATATTATTTAAACTTTTTTCTATTTGCAAGTAACAATATAATAAAAAAATAATAATGTTGATGATAATTGTGAGTTTTGATAGGGTAAATTGGAGTTTTAGAGTGAGGAAGAAGAAAAGAATTGAAACTTGGAAAAGAAAATGAAAAAATTTAAAAAGAAAAAATACGTATAATTTATTAGGGCATATTATGAGAAAAAAAAAATTACTATTTTATTTTAAGATTTAATATGTATTGTCTTTATTAGTAAATTCACATTAGAGTATAATAGAAATAAAAAATTAGGATAAATTACACCTACATCCCCTAAGATTTGGGTTTAATATATATCACTCCCCTGACGTTTAGGAAATTACATTGACCTCCCTGCTAGTGTAATTATTTAGACGGAATTAACGTTGGTATCAAAAGACATTTTTGCCCCTAAACCTTTACATGCATAAATTAATAAAATAATGTAGATATTTTGTTGCTAGGGTTTCAGAGAGAATGATAGATGTTGTGATTGGACCATTTTATTTATGATATAATGGTAGTTTTAAATGGGATGTAAGGCTACAAAAGACTTTTTAATATTCTAGAGGGCAATTTAGTCACTTTTCCTTACTTTTTGTTTATATCATCAAGATTTTCTTAACAAGTCTAACGTCCACTTCATGACAGGGGGATTTGTGAAATAAGACTATTAATCATAGGGGTAAGAATGTAAGTTCCAGAATGTTAGGGGGTAGGATATAATCGAACCAAACCTTAGGGGGTGTTAGTGTAATTTACCCTAAAAATTAAAATTTTGAGTTAGGTGTATTGAGATAATGTTTGAGTTCAAATAGAATGCCCCATTTAGATCATATTAGAAGTTTATAAGTGGTCTATTTAAAGCTGCCATTTGGCAAGTGAGTTGGCTTTGAGTTGGGACTAAAAAAATACAAAAAGATAAATAGTGTTGCTATTAATACCTCATCAATTATTTTGGACCCTTCATATTTTAGCCTTTTTTTTTAATTGCAACAATAACCTCAAATGAAATTACTAAAAAGGGTATCAATAATTTTGGGACATATCATTTCAAAATTAAACTCACATACTCACTGCATTATTAGTTAAGATTTATGAGAGTACTTGCCTCCATCACCATTAGGAGTGCAAAAATGGCTCGCAGCCCGTGGGTGGCCCGAAGCCTACCCGTGGCCTAGGGTGGGCTTGATCCGACTAGGCCCAGACCCAAGCCCAGCCTAAAACCTTGGGCTTGGGCCTGGGACATCATTTTAAAGCTCAGCCTACTCAAGGCCCAATCAAAGCCTGGTCCGTCCGAGGCCCAATGTCATTTTTGGTGAAAAAAATAAAATTTTGGTAAAAAAATAGAAAAAAAAAGTTCAAGCGTAAGCCTAAGCCCAGGCCTATCGACCCTAACCAAGGCCTAACTTGCCGGCCCGTCCAAGACCTAAATACCCTCTAAGCCTGGGCCTAATTTTTCTGGCCTGTGGGCCAAGCCAAGTCGGCCTGAATTTTGGCGCGAGCCTGCAAGGCCCGACATGGGCTGGCTCGAGCCTAGGCTAGGGTGGAACGGGTCAGGCCGAGCCAAATTTACACCCTTAATCACCACTCATTTATCTTCTCCAAATCCTACATTCAAATCTTATCTACCCTCAAAACCTTCAAAACCCTTTAGCGACAATATTTTCAGTAGTAATAGTGGCAACCATTTGATTGCCTACACTTCTCCAACAATGATAATGAGTGAAAATTTTTCCGATAATCACAACTCCATAAGACGAGAGGAGTATAACAATAAAAACTCAAAGGAGATTCATAGCTTTGATGGTATTCTTAGTTCAGAGGAGATTGGTCTTGTAAGAGTAACTTTTTTTTAAAAAAAATGACAAAAATAATAAAAACTATTCATAATTTTTTCAGGTTTGAACTCCTAAACATATTATCAAAATTCAGAAAAACAGACCCAAACACTATTTATTTGTTCAGAAAAAAGTCACCGAACACACAAAATTGAAGCCAACATCTATGACTTTTTTTTTAAAAAAAAATAATATTTTTATATATGACACACTAACATGTAGTATAGTTTTACCATCTTTATTGAAGATGTCCTCTTATTTCAAAATAAAAAATTAATTAATGAGCTTTTTTTCAAATTTTAAAACCACAAAAGCTAGGTAAGATAAGGAACAAGATAAAGAGCAAGAATTGAAACTATCAGAGAATGCAAAGAAACTCATCTGAGAGGTCACAAATCCAAACTCATGGAAATTGCAAAACCCACAAAAAGAGAATTTTGAATCAATAATAAAAAAATCTTACATTTATTTTCTCAGGTCATGAACAAGTATGTGGAGATAAAGTAGTAATCACTTTAGTAGGTTTTGTTAGGGTTTTGGAGAGAGAAGCTTTTTGGGGTGTGGGTGTGTGTATTCAATTAAATAGATGGAATGTTTTCACAAAGATAATTTTGGTATTATAAGTGAAGGGTCTAAAATAATTGATGTGGTGCTAATAGTCGCACTCAAAGATAAAATAGACTAAATAAACTAATAAGACAAAATATCACATCTAAATCATAATTATTTTATTTTTCTTCTCAAAAAAAATCAAAAAAAGCCAAAAACTTCTTCCCAAACAAACCAAAAAGTAAAGTTAAACAAATTCTTTCCAAATAAATCCAAAATATGCAATCCAATGAGGATCCAAATCCATCCAATGGTACCCTTCATATTGCTCTTCAAATTCCATATTTGGATCCTCCGTGACGGTGCCACGTTCATGATTGTCGATACTCCATCAAACAAGTTACAGATTATAAGAAATTCAGACCAAAAAAAAAATAAATTAAATGTTTAAAATTCTTCACTTCATATTTTTTAATATAAAAGGGAAAAGTTAAATATTTTTACCCATAAAACCTCTTTATCTTCTAAAACTCTATCACAATCTAGTCTCTCTCTCTCTCTCTGTCAGTGCTCGTTTCCACCATCTCTACCAATCTTCACCGTCCGCTACCACATTTCACTGTTTATCTGCCATTGTCTTAGATTTGTCACCGGTGACCATCACTTTCGCTATTTGCCTCTGCCATCTCAGATCTAACACCAAAGTCCTCAAATATGAAACTGGCCACCACCAATGTGTGTTCTTCCTTAGAATCAATTGCTCTTTCTCTTTCTCCATTTATTATTTCTTCTCTCTCCCATTTTTTTCCCCCACTTTACTATCATGTTTTTTCAATGTTAATTTAAAGACTATTTCTATGTAATTTAGTGCATGAATTTCACATTGTTTACTGTTTTGGAGTCTAAAAATTTTCTTTATAGAAAATGAAATTTCACTATATATTTTATACCAAAATTCCAAATTTGACAAGTAAAAATTCAAAATTGAGTAATTTTAATTTCGAAAGTTAAAAATTTTAAATTGAAAAGTACAAAATAATAAAATTTCATGTGACATCACTCGTGTGTTATGCCAAACAACAGTGATTTAGACCATTAAAATAGCACTACTAATTAGAGTTGGCAGTGAAAGAAAAAAAAAGAAAGTAAAACATCACATCAAGAAGTGGATCCTACCAATTAGTGCTCTCCTAATGCTTCTACATTAGAGCATCCACAATGGACATACTAAGTTGTGTGTTAGTGTCAGTTGCTAACTTTTAGCTAGCTGAGGGGAAAGTTTGGTACTGTAGTGGACCTGTTAACGCGTGTGTTAGGGGTGTATGTTAGAGTCAACTGCTAAGTTCTTTGTTATCTGCAGCGAGTGTTCTACCCTTAGTTGCACGAAGCTGGAGCAGAGGAGGGAGCGGGAGCGGGAGTGGGGAAGCGTGAGCTGATAGAAGGTTCTTAGGTTGGGAGCGCCTCGAGAAGGGGTAATATATATATATATATATATATTTAATAGTTATTTAAATTATATTTATTTATATAATAAAGTATATTATCTATTATATTATTATATAACAAATTATATTTATTTATATAATAAAGTATATTATCTATTATATTATTATATAACAAATTATATTTATTTATATAATAAAGTATATTATCTATTATATTATTATATAACAAATTATATTTATTTATATAATAAAGTATATTATCTATTATATTATTATATAACAAATTATATTTATTTATATAATAAAGTATATTATCTATTATATTATTATATAACAAATTATATTATTTATTATATTATTATATTATTATTATATAACAAATTATATTATTTATTATATTTATTATATGTTAGAAACGGGAGGGGGGAAGACAGGGAAGACAGAAACACAAATCGAAGAGAGAGAGAGAGAAAGAGAGAGAGAGAAGAAGAAGAAGCAGACGGAGGTGAGCAAATCGAAGGCGATGGCCATGGTGATCGAAGGCGAGAGCGACGAGGAGTAGATCGCGAGCAGATCGAAGGTCGATCATCGATGTTGAAAGTCCAGGAGCAGGCAGCTCGTGAAGGAATGGCCTTGAAGCGACGAGTCAACTGGATGTTCGACGACGACGACGACTGGAGTCGAAGGTTTGTCTTCTCACTCTCTTCCTTCACACTCTCTCTCCTCTGTCTCTCTCTCCTAGGGTTTTTGTTCTTCTTCACCAGCGATCCCATCTTGGCTAGGATCGCATTTCTCTCTCTACGGAAACGCGATTCCTACACGTTTCTTTCTAAGAAACACGGAATCGCGTTTCTTACTAAGATTCGTCACCTATTGTGACGATTCCTACAACTAAGGTTCTACCGAGGGAGGGGAAGTGTGTTTTTTGTCTTCCGGGTTGACCAATCGAACGTCCGATCGGTTGACTGGTCAACGACAAATTTTTTTTTTTTTAACTTTTTGGAATTTTTTTTTTTTGGACTTAAAATTTAATTTTGGGCTTGAAATTTTTTATTAAACTAAATTATTTATTTATTTTATTTATTATATACACGTATATATATATATATTTAACACACACTTTAACACAACCCTTAACACATCCATTGCACCACCACTCACTCTCTAAAATTAACAAACTCTTAACACATCTTAACAAATATTTTTGGGTCCCACTTTTATCACTTTTTGTCATATAACACACTTTAATAAAAAAATTTGACTATCTCATTGTGGATGCCTTTAGTGGTCTTAAACATTTTTCTTTACCAAACTACTCACGTAGCAAAAAATTATACAAGGGAAGTATGCTAACTTGTTTTTGTTAAGTAATTAAATATATATATATATATATATACCACTCAGTATATATATTATAAATTTTTATTTATCAGTTGTATCAAATAAATATAATTCGACATGATAATAGCAATTTATCAAGTAATTGGATTTTGCTAAGACTATGGATTGTTTGGAAAGTGTTAAATTAGTATATTTTTTGACTTTTTACGAAAAATGTGAAATATGGGTTGGATTTGTAACGATGTGATAGAGAGGTGATGTGACTTGACTTAAATAGGATAATGTGCTAAAATAGCATGTGTTATTTTAGCACATGTCAAACAACTACATGTTTGATTCATAAATTTGGAAAATGATTTAGAAAATGAAAGGAAAAAAATGCGAAATGTGAGTATATTTCACACATATTTTCCCTTTCTATTTTCAAATCACAGGAGTATTTTTTTAGATTTAGCTTCTCTCAAGTTGTCATCTTAACTTGAGAGAGTGTTTATGCTTGGTAGGCCCATTTTGAAACATTCAAACTGTTCACTTTTTATGACTCATTGAGTAAAATATTCATGCAAAAAATATTAAGATTATTGGGCATCGGTACCTATATGTTGGAATTATATATTTTACAAAAATGGATGACAAATATAATTTCAAGAATAGTTATTCATATTTTGTAATACAAATTCGATGTAAACGTATAGCTATCGATATTTAATTATCTTATTTTTTGCAAGAATATTCTATACAAAGTTCAGATCACCACAATCGGTCTCAAAATGGACCTACCATGCCTGTACGAGGAGCAAATATTCCGGCAAGCTCGTACTCCTTTCTTTCAAGCTCCTGCCTGTTCGATCGATCTGCGAGCACAACGGCGGTGAGCTACCCGGTGGTGTGTGGCCGGAATACTCCTTCGACGATCAAGTTAGACACACATAGGGATAGAGAGAGAGAGAGAGAGAGGATTGAGTGTTTAGTGTAAATCTCACCAAATGTTCATCTGCCTCAGAGTGGGGGGCGCGGACTAGCTTATATACCTTCTGCGCCCCAAATCTACCCCCATTAGTCTCTCGATACGTGGTGCTGCTATCCCATCTGTCAGCACAAATCTAACTGAAGATCACCTAACTGCCAGTCCACACCACTGGGAGCTCGGCAGCCGGGCTGCAGCATCTTGGCTGTCAACGGCTGTGCTGCGCAGCTAGCCAGAGCGCTCTGCTCGCCAAGCTCAATGACGACCGAGCTCGGTTGCATTCTGGCTTAGCCGAGCTCGGGATAAGTCATGCTGGTTAACCGTCGGCCTTCCTGCCGAGCTAACGCATGAACCGTGCAACCCAGTGAGGCAGCGGACATCTCGGCCGAACCTCACTTGACCGCTAGTACAACATCAATTATGCAACTATGCCATTACCGAGCAAGTAGCTCGGTTTCACAGCAACTATGCCATTACCGAGCAAAAATCATTTCTGGATGGGCCAGGCTGCCACGGCCCAAATGTGTTTGGCCCACAATTTGTCCGGCCCTTACCACGGCCCAATCCAAATCATAAATCTCCCTCTCAGTTGCCCCTTAATTCCGTCCGCGCAAGCGTGACTGGGATTACTTGTTCTGTCTGGGATAACTCTTCCTTGGTTCACAGTCTTCTAGACGGTGACCGGGCTAGTTGACATACTTGTCTTCAAACTTGCCCGGTCGACGCCTCGACTTGCCATCCTGTCTCTTCAGTACTGACGCCGCCATCAATAGGGGCACGTGTCGCTCGCTCATGGCCTCGAGCAGCCAACCGTCCCTTCACATTCAAATTTTTGGCGGTCTTCCTCCCATTTATACGCCATTTCCTCTTTATTTCATTCTTGTTATTCCTCCTCCATTCCAAGCGTTCCAGAGCTCCTGTGCCTCTTGCAAGCCCCGTTCCTACCTTTCCTTGCATTTGTGTTCGAGAAGGAAGCTCCTACCCTTAACTGGTAAGTCTTTCGAGCCTCCTTTTTGCTATTTTCATTTGGTATTTCACATATTAGGGCAAAAAAATCCGTAGGTTTTAGGACATAACCCTCCCAAAACCCATACTTGCCCCTGTTCTCTTCGTTGTTCTTCAATCCCAGTGATGAACACACGAAGAACTGGAGCGGACCGAGCTCCAGGCCGCCTTTTGATCCAAAAATAATTAGACCGAGCAATTTACAAGTTTACCAAAACCTTAGTAGAAACCGAGGTAGTCAGAGGACTTGACCGCTCGATCGGGCTAACAACTGGTCTGCTTGAGCGACCGAGCTCCTTGGTTTGCCTTCGCGAACGAGGTGGTTTGGCACTCTTCATGACCGAGCTAAAGTCAAGCTCGTTTTGCTCGACTGCGCTTCCACTTACACTTGCCATCATTTTCCTGCAGAGTCCAAGGGGACCATTGACCAATTACCGAGGCTCTTAAAGACTGAGCAGCCATTAAACACCAGCCTGTGCCAAACCACCTCAGCCGAGCTAAACCAGCCGGCTACACATAGGGCGCTTTCGCTTCCTTGTTGATACTCCAGCTGCCCTGGCCGCGTTCCGGGAAGAGTACGGTATCCCGGCCAACGTCCACCTGAAGCTCGACGAAATTGAGACAATCCTTTGGGGCAGATTAGACCAGTGCCCCTTCACCGTGCTATCCATCATTGAAGGAGGCCTCCGCTTCCCAGTCAAACCACTGATGACCGAATTCTTGCGCCGCACTGGGCTAGCACCCACTCAAGTCTCAACCAACACTTACTGAATAATCAACGGGGTCCACGAGTTGAACAACCAGCTAGGAACTAACTTATGTTTAGACGAGATACTCCGTTAATACACCCTTGGGCACACGGGCGACGGCCTCGCCTATTACTTAAAAATTCGACCGGGCAAAGAAAAAATAGTGACCGGCACCCCAGACAAGGACTTGCACGACGACGACTTTTTCTAGGTGTTTGGCAACTATGAAACGGCCGACGTACTGGGCTGGTTTATTAGCAAGAACTTCGGCGAGACATGTAAGCTGTGCTAACTGCTCGGTCAATTTATCTTTCTTCACTATTCTGTACTTGACACTTTTCTTCTTTCTTTTGCAGCGATCCAAGCCTTGCAAGCTAACTACTACTACCCCAACGAGGCAGCCATCAGGACCGTGCTCCGTTACCGCAATCAGGATTATAACGAGCTCCTCGGCTACACTCCAATATACCGATATTCAGCTCCGCGCCAGAGTAAAGTCACTGACTTTCTTCGCGTTCCGTCTCTGCTGCCAAATCCCACACTGCCAGACGTCCCCTTCATTTGTTTAACCGAAGCAGAAGAAATGGCCAAGAGGAGCCGCATTAAGAACTTGATCACTGCCACCTCGTCCGAGATCCCGAGCATTCCAGCCCGCTCTCCAGTTGCCGGTCAATCCAGCGGGACCGTGGTTATGTTGGCTTCTCCCGCCGCCAGGCAAGCCAGCAGAGATTCCCGCCGGGCTGGCAAAAGGCCTCGTGCAGACCCTTCTGCCGAGCTAGTAACTGAGCTCAACACCGAGCAGCCTGCCTTCACCGTCGACCCAACACCAGCATGGAAGCCCCAGCTCAAACACCGGGGCAAGGAGATCCCGGCAATAGCTTCCGTTAAGGGCGACAAAGAGCATCTTCTCGCCTTTGACCTCACCAAGGCCCTTCTCCTACCGAGCGACGTGGTCGGCAGGGACCATGTTCCAGACACCCAGTTGGTGAAGTCGTCGATTAAATCCATAACTAGGGTAAGAATCTCAAACTTGTGCTCAAAATTTCACCAAGTGTTTGTTCGATTTTCTTTCTGATCAATCTCTCTTCTGGCAGGCCATCCAGAAGTAGCACTTGGTCATGGAGCACATTCACCAGCTTCGGCAGAAGGCAACTGACTCTGCCAGCCAAGTTCAAAGCCTCCAAGCCAAGTTCGGGAGAGCCCAGTCTTCATTCCAAATGGCGAACTCCGACAACTCTCGGTTGCTCGGCCAGCTTGGCTCTGCTGAGAAGGAGAGAGATGCGCTCTAGGCTGCGCTAAATGCACTGAAACAATCACGGGAAGAGGATCTGAAGGGTGCAAACAACGCTGATTTCCTTGAGGCCGAGGAAAGTTACACAAAGCAGGTCCACACCACCCAAGACATTTTCTTCAAGGCTGGGTGAAAGTCTGCTTGTGAACATCTCGACCAGGGACCGGGGACCGACGTGTTCGCCACTCCTCCAGCTGCCTCCCTACCGAGCTATCTCGTGCCCTACGCCAACGATGTCTTCGCCGCGTTGCAGGCTGAGGCCGAGGAAGAAGGCGACGAGGAAACCGAGGAAAATGCGGAGGGGGAAAATCACACAGTTCAGCCAGGCCAAACGGAGACCGGTGTCCAAGACCAAACACCAACGGTCAACCTAGAGGCAGCTGAGGATGAATTCACTGACCTTTCCCCCCTAGCTTAGTTTTCTTTGTCTTCTTTCTTCCTTTTTGGTTTACATATGTAACGGGGCTATCCGCCCCTCCTCTTGTAATTACTTTTCACATCAATGAAAAAACTCCGTTTTTTTCAAGTGTTTGCATGTTCTTCATGCTAGATAACGTCGGCTGTCAAAATACCTCGGCAAGACTAACCACTTTATCTATTTTATCTAACCGGAAAAGACATCGCGGTTTCCAGCATAAAGTTGAGTAAATCATAAACCGCATTAACCAGAGTAAAACATCTCGCTTAAAATCACATTTTTGAACAAATTATCAACGAAGTTAACAGGAGTAAAACATCTCGATTTTGAATTGCAAATTTGAGCAAAACATCAACTCATTCAACCGGAGTTAACATCGCGGTTGAGAGTCTCAGAGTTGAGCAAAACATCAACTCATTCAACCGGAGTTAATATCTCGGTTGAGAATCTCAAAGTTGAGCAAAATATCAACTCATTCAACTGGAGTTAACATCTCGGTTGAGAATCTCAGAGTTGAGCAAAACATCAACTCATTCAATCGGAGTTAACATCTCGGTTGAGAATCTAAAAGTTAAGCAAAACATCAACTCATTCAACCGGAGTAAGACATCATGGTTGAGAATCTCAGTTGATCAGATCATCAACTCAATAAACCAAAGTAAATCATCTCGGTTTTAATCTCAAAATCAACCGGAGTAAAACATCTCGGTTGTGAATCTCAAAATTGAAAAGCAACAATCAGAATGCTAAGGCAAATATGACACTTCTATATATTGACAAAAAGAATATTACATTCTGAAGTGTAAGGCAAAAAATTCCTTTGCACAAAAAGAAAACAAAAGCTAAAAATAGTACAGTTTGAGGTTGGCCGCATTCCATGCCCGGGGTATTCCTCTGCCTTCCAGGTCCTCCAAGTGGTATGCCCCCTTGCCCGCCAGACCGATTATCTTGTAGGGTCCTTCCCAGTTTGCCCCTAGTTTGCCTTCACCTAGCACCAGGGTATTGCCCATGACCTTCCTCAAGACCCAGTCACCTACTTTGAACGGTTTGGGGTGTACCATTTTGTTGTATTTCCTTGAGAGCTCTTGTTGGTAGGCGGCCACATGGATGAGAGCATTTTTCTGGCGTTCTTCCACGAGGTCCAATTCTAGGGCAATGGCTTCAGCGTTCAGCTCAGGCTCAAAACTTTCACTTCTGAGGGTGGGCATTCCAACTTCCAAAGGTATGACCACCTTCATGCCATATGCCAAAGCAAAAGGTGTTTCCCCGGTAGATCGCCGCGGGGTTGTTCGGTACGCCCAAAGGACGTGGGGGAGTTCCTCGGCCCATTTTCCCTTAGATTTCTCAAGCCTCTTCTTCAACCCATCAAGGATGGTCTTGTTTGATGCTTCGGCTTGACCATTAGACTGTGGGTAAGCCGGGGTAGAGTTGTAGAATTCAATCTTCAAGTCTTCACAAAATCTTCTAAATAGGCGACCGTCAAATTGGGTGCCGTTATCAGAGATCAGAATTTTTGGGACGCCAAACCGCGTTACCACATTTTGCCAGACAAATCACTTGACGTCTTTCTCCTTGATTGTTGCCAAAGGCTCTGCTTCAACCCATTTGGTGAAGTAGTCTATGGCAGCGATGAAGAACTTCCAGTTGCCTGGTGCAGTTAGGAGTGGCCCCACTATATCGAGCCCCCACATCGCAAAGGGCCAAGGACTGGTGAGGGGAAGAAGTTCTCTGGCCGGTTGGTGAATTTGGTGGCCAAACTTCTGGCACTTGTTACACTTGCGAACATACTTATGCACGTCGGCTTGCATGTACGGCCACCAGTAGCCTTACGAAATAGCTCGGTAGACCAAAGATCTGCCCCCTATGTGACTGCCACAGATGCCTTCGTGAGTTTTGTACAGGAAGGCATCCACACTGCTCGGGTGCACACACTTTAGATAAGGACCGGTAAAAGATTTCTTGTATAAAGCGCCTGACGGAGAGAGCCAAAACCACTCTGACTTCACCTGGACTTTATGTGTTTCATTCTTCTCGGCTAGAAGGATCCAGTCTCTGAGAAAGAGGATAATAGGGTCCATCCATGAAAGACCTAGCTCGGCGCAGAGTACTTCTGTTTGCCCAGTTTCCTCAATGATGGGCCGCGGAAGGAATTCAATCAGGAGAGGGTTAGGAGATGTGCTATCGACCATGGAAGCAAGGCCAGCCAATTCATCTGCTTGGTTGTTTTCTTCTCGGCCAATCTGTTAGGCCCTTATTGCCTGGAATCGTTTGATGTGGTCTCTAACCAGAGCCTGGTACTTCATCATTCTGTCATCCTTTGCTTCGTAAACCCCAGAAACTTGGTTAACTACAAGTTGGGAATCACTGTAAACCATTAACTCAGATGCGTGCATCTGAAGCGCGCTCTTGAGCCCAGCCAAAAGCGCTTCGTACTCAGCCTCGTTGTTTGAGGCAGGAAATCCGAGGGTGATAGAATGTTCGATAGTCAGCCCGTCTGGCGAAATCAGAATTATACCTAGCCCGGCACCGTGATGGTTTGAGGCTCCATCAACAAAAAGTTTTCACATTTCTCCAACAAAAAGCTTCCAACAGTCTGAGGGGTTCTGAGAGGCTTGAAGGTTGACGGGATCATGGTTGTTCAGCTGTTCGGCTTCAAGTTCTGTGTTGAGCGGTGCTACTTCAGCCCCCCTCGGTGATTCGGCGCCGGACTCAACAAGTTGATTTGTAATGCCTAAGTCTGTAGGCGAATTACCGGGTTGCAGTATTATGCTGGCTGCAGGCTCTGTGCTGAGCGGTTCCACTTCTTCCCCCCTTGGCAATGCGGTACCGAACGGAGCAGGTTGGTCAGTGATACCCAACTCCGTCATCGCATCGCCGGGCTGTGGTATTGTACTAACCGAAGGTTCTTCGGCGGGGCGCTCAAGTTCCCTGTCGCCGTCATCGCCTAGCTGTGTTATTGTGGTCTGGCCTGCATTCACCTCCTCATCTGCCGCGGCAATATCCACCGGGCATACCGGATGAGTTCCAGGTGAGAATTCAGCAACGAAGTCTGTCAATGTCTGAGCTTTTATGGCAATTCGTGGCTGGAATTTGACCTCGAATTGTCCCAATTCAACCGTCCACTTGAGGATTCGACTGGAGAAGTCTGCCCGTTCGAACAAAGCTTTGAGGGGGAACTCGGTCAAAACGATGATTGTATGGGCATGGAAGTAGTGCGCCAATTTCTTGGAGGCCATCATCAATGTCAATGCAAGTTTTTCCAGCGGCAAGTATCTCGACTCTACCGTTAGCAAGGTTTTGCTGACGTAGAAGATAGGGAGATGCTTGATTCCTTTCGATCGGACAAGCACCGTACTGACCGCATGCTGTAAAACGGCCAGATAAAGGTAGAGCTCGTCGCCGGGCTTCGGTGTTACCAATAGTGGCGCTGAAGACAGATACTCCTTGAGCACGGCCAAAGCCTGGTCACATTCTTCATCCCAAGAGAACTTTGATTTCAAAGCTTGAAAGAAAGGGCGGCAGCGATCTGATGACCGGCTTATGAATAGGTTAAGTGCGGCGGCCATACCGGTCAGATGCTGCACATCCTTAGCCGAGCTACGCTGCTTTAACTCTTGTACGGCTCAGATTTGTACGGGGTCTGCCTCGATGCCTTGGTTTGTGACTAGGAAGCCCAAGAATTTTCCGAATCCCACGCCAAAGGCACATTTAGACACATTCAAGAGTAGCTTGTGTTGTTTGAGAATGGCGAACATCTCGGCCAAGTCGGACAAGTGGTCTGCTTGATGCCGGCTCTTAACCACCATATCATCAATATAAGCCTCCATTGTCCGACCTAGCAGAGGAGCGAACATCTTGGTCACCATCCTTTGGAAAGTTGCCCAGCGTTCTTCAAACCAAAAGGCATAACTCGGTAGCAGAAGAGTCCCATCGGTGTAGTGAAAGAGGTGATCTCGCGGTCGGGGCCATGCATGGCAATCTGATGATAACCGCGGTAGGCATCCAAGAAACTGAGCCTGTTATGTCTAGCCGTTAAGTCCACGAGCTGGTCTATTCTGGGCAGTAGAAAGCTGTCTTTAAGGCAAGCTCGGTTGACGGTCTTATAGTCGGCACAAACTTGCCACTTCCCATTCTTCTTTGGTACAACAACTGTGTTTGAAATCCACCGAAGGTAGTGCACTTCTTGAATAACTCGTGCCTCAAGCAAGTTCTTCACTTCCTCTGTAACTACCTCGACGTGATGCAGCGCCGATCTCTTTGTTCGCTGAATGGCTGGCTTGGCTCTGGGGAAGATGTTTAGGTGATGGCAAATAAAACTCGGATCGAGGCCGGGCATGTCATAAGGTGACCATGCGAAGACTTCAATATTGGCCATCAAAAATTCAACCATCTCGGTCCTTTCTTGTGCGGTAAGGCTTGAGCCGAGTAAGAAGAACCTGTCCGGACTCTCTGTATCAATTCGCACTTCGACCAATTCTTCGACGACTTTGTCCTCGGCCCTAGTGCCCACATCGTTAAGGACTCCTCGGTTTTCCGGTCCTTCTATCATTTGGACGAAGCCTTTGGCAGCTCGGCTCCCGTTGACTACCACGAAGCATTGCTTCGACATGACTTGATCGCCTCAAATCTCCTCAATTGCTCCCGTAGCCGAGGGGAATCTCATCACCTGATGGAAGGTCGACGCTTCGGCTTGTATAGCATGAAGCCATCCCCTTCCAAGGATCAGGTTATAAGTAGATGGCACCTACAACACCTAGAACTCCACTTACTTGACCACGGATCCCGTTTTGACCGGCAGGATAATTTTTCCCAAAGGCCACTCCGATTGCAAGTTGAAACCAACCAGTGGCGAAGTTGACGGAGCCAAGTCTGTATCGCGGAGTTTAAGCTGCTTGAATGTGTCGTAATACATGATCTCGACCGAGCTTTCCTGCTCGATCAAGATGTGCTTGACATTGAATTCCTTGACATGGAGAGTGACCACCAAGGCATCATTGTGTAGTGTCTGAATGCGCTCTAAGTCCCTTGTAGAGAAACGGATCACGTCCTTCTCTTCGGGCTTCCCCCTCTTGATCGCGGGCTGGACTGACAAAACTTCCCTCATGTGTTCTGCCTTCTTGATCATACCTCGGAGCTCGCATACACGCGCCGGCTCCACTATACCGTGGATGACATTAATCACTCCTTGAGGGGCGCCTCCAAATCACCCAGTGCACGCGGATTAACCGAGACTTGATTTGCCTTCACGCCCCCGTCAATGTAAAGGTCCAGGTGTCCGGCTGCGACTAGCTCTTCCAAGTGTTGCCTCAAAGGAAAACAGTCCTCTGTCCAGTGGCCGCGCTCCCGGTGAAATGTGCAACAGTACCGCGGATTGAAACCCTTCTGTCCGTCGCCCAACTTAGCAGGAAACCGGACATAATCCTCGTCACGGATTTCCCTAAGTATGGGATAAATTGGAATCTTAAAAACTGTGGTAATGCCTGTCCTGGCCTTCAACCTTCTGTTTGCATCAGCGACGTCATCCCGGGGGTAGTCATCTCGGTCATGTCGATGACCCCTACCCCAGTTTTTACGATTTGAGCCACGGTCTGATTCCTCTGTGCGATCATTTGAACGGTTTGCCTCCTGTCTGACCACGTGTACCTTGCCAGCCGACCTCTTGTCTGTTGCTACCGGTGTTGCCTTCGTGGTAGATGCTGCCGCATCATCTTCTACTCGGATGTGCTCATTGATGCGCTGCATTAGCTGGCCCATGGATGTCGACTGGTGCATCGTAAGCGAGTCCCACAGTCTATGTTCGACCGGGAGACCACACTTGTACTGCGTGATTGCAAGGTTGACCGGGCAATCCAAGATTTCGTTGAAGGTTTTCCAGTATCTGGAGTTGTATGCCTTGAGCGTGTCGCTCGGCTCCATCTTGACACTGAGAAGGTGGTCAACTTCCTTCAGCGTCTTAGTGTTGGTTTTGAAGGCCGTCACAAAGGCTTCCGCCAACTGATGCCACCTTTCTATGCTCCCCTCCGGCAGCCTCTCAAACCATTTCAAGCCCAGCTCGCCCAAGCTTGACGGGAAGATAAGGCACATAAGGGCGTCATTTCGCCTATGTCCGGCCATGACTTATCGGAAGTGGCTTACATGCATATAAGGATCGATTTTTCTGTCGTAGAGCGTGAACTTTGACTGGTGGAACGCTGCCGGAAGCGGTGTTGTTTCTATCTCCAGGGAAAAAGGGGTGGCGCTCAGCCTTGCCAAGTCTGTGTCTAGAAGGAGTGGCGCAACTAGGCGGGGTGGAGGCATTCCGACTTCTTCACTGGCGTGAACCCCATAAGATAACCGCTGGAACGCCGGCACCCTATGAGCCTCTCCCCGACGAGCCCGTTTCTTCAAGACTACCCACAAATCCTCTGAACGAGCGGAATAAGAATACCTCGACGTCGTCGCCGGTCGTGAAGGTTGATAGGTGCTATCTTGGGCGCTGGGCCTTTGTACATGCGCGTCGGAATCTCCAACCTTATAACTTCTGGTGATTGAAATGGACGGAGTATGCCGTTGGCCCTGACTGCATGAACGACGGGGTTGGGTGCGCTCACTGTGGTCTTCCACTCCAGCTACACCTGTCCCTTTAACATGCTACTTGAGATCCTCCATCTCTGCTGTCATTCTCCGGATGACGGTGTCTTGGTCTCTTAGCTTGTGTTCCAGTCGTTTGGCGTGTGATTCCCTCCGCCGCCGGTGACCGTCTGGACTCCGAGAATGACCAAAGCTTCTTCCGCGCTTATCTCGCACGTCTCTGGAGTGTCCTCTTAGGGATGTCTCCAGGTCCGCCGTTGAAGGAATGACGGGATGTCCTTCTCTCCGTCTGCCTGACTCCGGGGTAACTCCGTCAATGGCAGACAACGGAATCTCGTCGTTGTTTGCCATGGACGGCGATCAGATGAGTCTGGAAGACAAGGTTTTGTCTGTCAAGGTTCCCACAGACGATGCCAATTATACGGGAAGCAAATATTCCGGCAAGCTCGTACTCATTTCTTCCAAGCTCCTGCCTGTCTGATCGATCTACGAGCACAACGGCAGTGAGCTACCCGGCAGTGTGTGGCCGGAATACCCCTCCGACAATCAAGTTAGACACACACAGGGATAGAGAGAGAGAGAGGATTGAGTGTTTAGTGTAAATCTCACCAAATGTTCATCTGCCTCAGTGTGGGAGGCGCGGACTTGCTTTTATACCTTCTACGCCCCAAATCTACTCCCATTAGTCTCTCGACACGTGGTGCTGCTATCTCATTTGTCAGCACAAATCTAGCTGAACATCACCTAACTGCCAGCCCACACCACTGGGAGCTCGGCAGCCGAGCTGCAGCATCTCGACTGTCAACGGCCGTGCTGCGCAGCTAGCCAGAGCGCTCCGCTCGCCAAGCTCAATGACGACCGAGCTCGGTTGCATTCCGGCTTAGCCAAGCTCGGGATAAGGGATAAGTCATGCTGGTCGGCCTTCTTGTCGAGCTAACGCATGAACCGTGGAACCCAGTGAGGTAGCGGACATCTCGACCGAACCTCACTTGACCGCTAGTACGACATCAATTATGCAACTATGCCATTACCGAGCAACTGTGCCATTACCGAGCGAAAATCCTTTCTGGATGGGCCCAGGCTGCCACGGCCCAAATGTGTTCGGCCCACAATTTGTCCGGCCCTTACCACGGCCCAATCCAAATCATAAATCTCCCCCTCAATGCCCAAACACTTTCTTCGGTTGAAATAACCAACTTGAGAGAAGCTAAACTTACTTTTTTTTAAAAGTTAAGTTTCTCTCATATTTGAATTTCAACATGATAGAATTTGAGGGGGCCTTAGGGCCTAATATGGGTCTCCTTTCGATGATCTAAACTGTTTATTTTGTAAAACTTGCAATGCATATTATTCAATAAAAAATTTAGAGCAATTTGATAATTGTAACCTTTTCATTTTATCGTATTATCTCTAGAAAAATGAATTGCCTATTTCAAATATGTATTTGTCGTTCATTTTTTTGGGGACAAATACAATAAAATAAAAAAGTTATTATTTTTAAATTGAACTAATTTTTTTATTGATATACATTATGGACTTTATAAAATGAACAGTTTAGATTATCAAAACGAGACACATTTTGAGCCCTATAGATCCGTGAAGTTCTGTCATACTGAAATCCTAACATGAGAGAGTAAGATACATATTCTATTATTGGTGGGAAACACTATATGATACACACAGATGTGTACCAAGTGCACTTTATAATTAAAGAAAAAATAACATAATTTCATATTTTATGAGTCATAACTAAAAAACATAACTAAACATAACATGAAATATAATTAAAAATCTCATGAGTTATAACTAAAATAATATCATAATTAATTAATAAAATTGCTCATATTTAAAGGAAAAAGTAGCATAACTACACCATTCGAAAGGTGTGTATATTAGAATTTTTAAGGGGTGATCATGTATCCGTCCAACTCGCTCAACCCAATTGATCTTATCCAACCTGATTGATTTTGGACGGATGCATGTCTTTTGGCGGACAGATACAAATGAAATATTTCAAAATCTACTAATACGGTTCAAATAACGGATCAATTATCTCGCACTCGCATGAACTCGGTCCGCCCGTAGATAAAATTCAAAACAAAAATAAAAAAGGAATTGTTCACAAGTAACAATATAAAGTAGAAATAACAAAATATATATTTTTGTGAAAATGAAAAATAATATCTTAAAAATATGCATGCGTGATACCATAATCTATTATAGATAAATAATATGGTGAATTACACTAACGGTTCCTATAATTTGGGACTTGTGTTATTTTGGTCCCTGAGTTTTCAATTGTGACACATTTTACCATGAATTTTGAATCTTGTTTCAAATAAAGACAATTGAAGATACCATTGCTCAATTTCAAGGGCAAAATTGCCAATTTGATAAAATATAAACGAAATTGACAAAAATAAATGTCAAAAAAATATTTTTGAATTTTTAAAAATTATTTCTACCACCTAAAGATAAAATTATGTAAAATTGATAAATCTTTTAGACATTTATTTTTTTTTTACCAAATTAATTTTTATTATGTGTTTGAATAATAATCATGTAATAGGTGATTGTTAGATTTTTAATGTGTAATCGATATATTTAATATATGAAATATTTTTAGTTTTAGATTTTTTTATTTATTTAATAGATTGGTTTAATAATGATATCCAAGTTGTCGCCATATTTGACTTTTAGAAAAACAGAAACTAATTTAATGAAAATAAAAACAACAACACATTACGTGATCATCATCTAAATACATAATAAAAATTAATTTGGTAAAATAAATAAATAAATGTGTAAAAGATTTATCAATTTTATATAATTTTATCTTTGATTAGTAGAAATAATTTTTAAAAATTAAAAAATATTTTTTTGACATTTATTTTTGTTAAATTAATTTATATTTTATTAAATTGACGACTTTATTCTTGAAATTAATAAATGATATCTTTAATTGTCCTTATTTGAGAACATGATTCAAAATTTAGGGTCATATGGGTTACAATTGAAAAATTAGAAACCAAAGTGACACAAGTCTCAAACTATAAAAACTGTTAGTGTAATTCGCTCTAAATGATACATATTTTTTTAAATTACTAGTTATTGGAAATTATAAAAATAATGAATTATAATTGAAAAAAAATGTCTGAAGTTTGTGAAGTTTAAACTACCAAATCAATTGCATCCATTTGTTAATTTACAAAATTCATTTAATCTGTATTGTCAAATTAGTGAACGAATGTAAATTAATTTTTTTTAATCTAACTAATTTCAAATAAATAACGAATGTAATGTCACTCAACCCAATCCGACCAGTCTATCACCTCTAGAATTTCCCATTATTGATTGAATTTAGATTTTGTTTGGAACAAATTATTTTAATATTTTTCTAATATTTTATGAAAAATTGTTTTAAAAAAAATAAAGTGAATGACGTAACAACAACTTATAATAAATTTTTTACTAAAATGAAGGCTGCCAAAGGAGGTGTTAATGACTCAAATCGTGTGCCCAGTATCCGAACACGTTTTTCTGTTTCTAGCTCCGGCATGACCTGAAACAAGAGCAGACCCAACACAGAGTGAGGAGAGCATTTGCAATGGACACTCGAATCTGCAGCTCTCTAGGCCTCCTCTCCTCTTCAAACGCCCTTCCCCTTCATCATCATCCTCATCCCATTGACGATTTCAATTCTCTCTTCAATCACCTCAACATCCTCATATCCACCCCAACAAGCCCTAACCAACCCAGTCGCAAAAAAACAGAGCAAATCAACACAACCCACAACAATCCATCCACTAATCTTCGATTCTCCTCCACCTCCGTCTCCCTCGAGACCCAAATCCAAAACCCACAAAAACCCACTTCTCAGAATTGGCTCAAACCCGCCGTCAGAGGTTCCCCCAAAGTCCATGCCCTGTTCAAGACCCTCTCTGTCTTCGAACGAGCCCTCATCGGGGCCGGCGCAGGAGGAATCGCCGGCGCATTCACGTACGTGTGTCTTCACCCACTCGACACCATCAAGACAAAGCTCCAAACCAAAGGGGCTTCTGAGATTTACGACGGTGCTTTCGATGCCATCGTCAAGACCTTCAAGAACAAGGGTGTTCTGGGTTTTTATAGTGGTGTTTCGGCCGTGATTGTTGGATCTACGGCTTCTTCTGCTGTGTATTTTGGGACTTGTGAGTTTGGGAAGTCGATTTTGTCGAAATGGCCTCAGTACCCATCTGTGCTTATCCCTCCTACTGCTGGTGCAATGGGGAATATCGTGTCGTCGGCGATAATGGTGCCGAAGGAATTGATCACTCAGAGAATGCAGGCTGGTGCAAAGGGAAGATCTTGGGAGGTTTTGCTAAGAATTCTTGAGAAAGATGGTGTTTTGGGGTTGTATGCTGGTTACTCTGCTACACTGTTGAGAAATTTGCCTGCTGGTGTATTGAGTTATTCCTCGTTTGAGTACTTGAAAGCCGCGGTATTGAGTAGAACCAAGCAAGCTAATTTGGAACCATTTCAGAGTGTTTGTTGTGGTGCATTGGCGGGTGCGATATCAGCGTCTCTGACTACCCCATTGGATGTGGTTAAAACTAGATTGATGACTCAGGTTCATGGGGATGCTGTAAATAAGGTTGCTGCTACTATGTATAGTGGGGTTAGAGCTACTGTGAAGCAGATTTTGAAGGAAGAAGGGTGGGTGGGATTGACTCACGGAATGGGGCCTCGGATTACTCACAGTGCGTGCTTTTCAGCATTGGGATACTTTGCATTTGAGACGGCGAGGCTTACGATTTTGGATCAGTATCTCAAACACAAGGAGTCTGCTGAGTTGTCTGCGGTTTCAACTTGATTCAATGGGTATACTATTTGTTGTTTTGATATCATTTACTCATTTCAATACTCAAGTCTTTTTGCTTTATTTTTTTCTACCTAGTAGGATTAGTAATCGAGAATAGGATAAGTGATAATGTGTTATGGCTATGAGAAAGTTTTTGTATTAAAACACTTAATTTGAGGCAATTCAATGGTGGTTGTTTCTTGTTACCTTTCTTACCTTCTTGTTTTTTCAGTTTGTTGTTTCATTGAGAATACACAAGTACGTTTTATCAATGCACTAGAAAGCTTATAGCATTGTTATGTTGGACAGTCACTACAGAGGCATAACCGCTCCAATGTGGGGCTAATTTGAGTTTGGTGCATTTCTTGATTTAGCTGATTTTACTGTCTATCCCATGATTTTAGTGCACGGAAAAGATGCATTTGTCTTTAAATAGATCAAATGAAGTGGAATGGCAAGTGAAAGTGCAAATTGTGGTTTGGGAAAATACTTTCTGCATATATGGTTATTTTAGACAATATTATGCATTGATTCTTTTGCTTACTGGTTGTTTATTTAATCTGAAACTACCATCTTAATTTAGTAAGTTTGAAATTGATTCTTTTTGTAAGATTACTGTATGAGAGTTTCTGGGAAATGCATTGCCTGGAAACCCATCATAAGTGGTGAATTTAGATTGACCTTGATTGTAGTTCAAATGTGTTGTTGAGCAGCGTATTAGGAATTGTGATCATCAAAACATTCAGTTGAATAAGCGAACTCAGGAATTCCTTTATCTGCACAATTTATTGTCTTCTTTCACTTATCGATGCTCACAGGTCTAGACATGGCGATTATATGTTTCCATCTTGATAATTTTGCTGTACTAAATTCATCAATTCAAATGTTCGAGGTAAAATCTAATTGTTATACCTGGAGGCATTATGGAGGTACCTGCATGAATAGTCTTACAGTTGTGATTCCAATTGGATTCAACTGCTGGTAGTTTTTTTTCTTTTTCATTTTGTACCCCCACCCTCATTACCCCTTGTGGTTAATCACACTTGATCCTTGTGATTTGGCCGATAAACACAGAATCCCCCTGTGGTTTAAAAAATGTACATTTGACCTCCTGTGGTTTGGACTTAAGTGCAAAATTGATGGAATTTGTTAAAGACAATATCATGTGTAACATGCCTTGATTAGGTGTGTTTTAACTTTGCTGGAATGAATTTTGAGGGACGAAAATTATTTTAATGAACTTTTTCTCGACACCACTACCACAAGGTTATGATGGTGGTGGTGGTGGTGGTGGTGGTGATGATGGTAGTTTTAGAACTGTATTACCAGAAAATGTTAATACTCTAGTGAATTACATATTGCTACGCGCGTTCTGAAACACGGTACACATTCGTTCAGAATGGTAAATTTAGTGATCCGAAAAGTTTTTTTCCAATATATTTCCTTAAATATTTCCTTAGGAGGAAAAAAATTAAATATAATGAACTAAAATATAAAGTGAGTTAACTTTTGACAAGATAAAAACTTCAACAATGAAAAATAAAAAAAATTAAAATACATTTTATTGGATAGCTAATACTTAAAAGAAAATTCCTATAGAAGTATCTTAAATTTTTACGTGTAATATATATAAGTTTATCCCTATCGTATCACATTTTACAGCATGTGGCGTACCACGTTCCCGTTTCCGTTCCTGTTCCCATTCCCGTTCCTGTTCCATGTACCAAAACAATCTACGTTCTAGGTAACATAGTTTTGGAAGGTGATGGATGGTAAATAGAGAAAATGAATTAAGAAATTAGAGAAGAGTATTTTGGACATTTTGTAAAAAAATTAACCTACGTTTTACACTCTACGGGTTAGGCCAAACCAGAATGGTGTTAAATGTGCATGCCTGCACAAGTATCTTTTTAAATAATGGTCTAGAGATCTGGTGTTGGGCTTTCACAGACAAACAAACACATTACTAGCTGTTAGCTTGATTTATTATCTACTTCTGATCCATAGGTTGGAGGTGTGGGCAACCATTCCTGGCTGTGAAGTGTGGATTGCACATGTGAGTATGACACCTACCAAGAAAAGTACTCCATACAAACTGAATGGCTGTGAGGTATGATACCCAACAACATTCTAAGTGAGTAAGGGTGCATATATATATATATATAGAATTGTTTAAAGTTCATTGAATTGATTGGACTATGTTATAGAAATGGGTAATGATGTACGAACAAAATTTATATATAAAAAATTTATACAGAATTATGTGTCTCATTTATATCCATTCATTGAGACTTGGAAATCAGAATGCCCATCATTATGGTTCATAATCATTCTCGTCTTAAATTCTGTATGAATATCATTTTTCTAAAGAAATATGTTAGATAATTAATGTCAATCCTCAAATGTTTTGTCAACAAAATCTATCTAAGGTCAAAGTAACTCGTTCCAGATTAATTGGAACTTGAATGAAACAAGTAACAGTAAGCTCATTTTGCAATATCTACTACTTTTTCAAGTAGTCAAGTGCTTCAAGTAGAGTTTCCGTGTACATACTTTTTTAAGTAGTAAATATGTCTGGAAATACTAACTTACAGTAGACATCTTTTTAGGAACGATATACTGATTACATAGGAGAACTTCTTTCAGTTAATTATGATTCTACAGGATGCCTAGATGATACTTTTTCAAGTTCCTGAGGCTAAAATCTTAGCATTTGATGGAATCGAATGTTTTAGTCCTCTCAAGATGAATTTTCGGCTTGTTTTCTTTGTGTTTGGTGATGCCATATGATGAGTTTATACTTGCTGAGTTGAAAGATTAACTGCTTATAGGAGTTATTGATACCTCTTTCTTAACAAGAAATGAATGCCTAATGATATTGTTTATGGGCTGCATGATACTAAACTTAACTAATGCTGTGAATACTTGTGTTTAGACTGTATATGTGTTTTATAAGGGATGTGCAAAAACAATTTACCATCCTATTCTATTTCTTTTCCATTTCTTGTGAACTGAACTGGACTAGTGTTTACTAATGATGCTGATGGACGTGTTCTCTTCTTTGGGAACTTCTGCTCCATGTTCTCAAGACTTTGTTTTCCCCCTATCCTTCTCATGACTTTTGCTTTTAATTGATTCTTCTTCTCTTATGGTTGTTTTTTAGCTGTTGCTCTTCGGTTAAGATAGGTGTAAGTCTTTTAGTTCTTGTTACTCCTTTTGTCATTCTTTTCCTGGCTAGAATGGGTGATTCATGCGCCTTCAATTTATGCAGTAGGATGGCTTTGAAGTACCTGCAACAGATTGGAAGGATGTAATTGGGCTGTGCTTAATTTTCATTCACTTCTCATGGTGTAGACTGGTTCGGCTAACGTTATGTTTGTTTTGACGAAAAATATTTTCTACCAACTTTTGTCCCCCATCAAATACTTTCTATAGAAAACATTTTTCTATGTTTGATTGTATTTTGAAACTTATGTACTAGTGGTTGCATCAGAAAATGTTTTTCAACTTTTAATAATGAAAAGCATTTTTCGTTCAATTAAGGCCTCGTTTGGCAAGTGACTTTTTTAGTCAAAAAGTTATAAAGTTACTTAAAAAATCAAAAAGCCAATAACCTATACCAAAAAGTCAAAGATTATCTTTTCTCTTTATTTTTTGTACATCTTTTCATAAAAAATCAAAAAGTTATCTCAAATATACTAATTTTTTTATATCATATTTTAGCCAAAAAATTAAAAAGTTACTAAAAAAATTTGTTCCCAAACGAGGCCTAAGTTTGTTTTCTGTTAATCACGAAATTCTTTGTTGATTTTCATATTTTTATTATACCAAAGACAAGAAAATACAAAATCCAAATAAACAGAGCGGAAGTACTACCTGCAACTTCTGCAGTGTTTTTGCCTTCGTCTGCTGAGCTATTGGAATCCTGGTTTGATTGCCACAATTAGTTGTTCATGAAAAATTAAGAGAAAATTAATCTAAGATTCCTCTCTTATTTTTAGTAATGGAAGAAATCTATAATATTATTTTTTGATGTCTAAGGCCCCTAAACCCCACATCCATTTATCACAGAGAAATTTGATATATCTCACGCTCTCTACCTCTCTCTCTCTTCCGCTGCTCTTCTCTCACTCTCTTTCGTCTATCTCAAAGACGAGATCACTCTGCTCTTGTCTCACTCTGGAATTGTAAATTCTAAGAATTTGAGTCCCCTAACATTGATTTTTGCTTTCAATTCATATATGTGAAATTTTGTGAAAAACCCCATTGTTTTGGTGATTTCTATATTGAGTATTTGAATCCCAATTCGGGGGATTTCTTGGATTCTATTTGGGTTTCTGAAATTTCGAAGAAGTTTCCTTGTGTTTAATTGATTATGTTGTTTTTGTTTATGATATTGTGATAATCCATGAAACCGATGTTGGAAAGTTGAAAATCCATGAAACCCATGTTATAATCTGATTTTTGTTGCATAGAAGGTCTGTGAAATTGCTTGGAAGCTTCCTTGTGTTTTTTTTAATCTTGCAAAACAATTAGATAATGGGATTCCTTTTTGATCATGCTCATGAAGCAGACTTCAAATCTAGAGGGAAAAACATTCTAAGTGTTGTTCTTCCATTGTTGAAACTCCTCTGTCTCACTATCATAGGCCTAGTGCTTGCCCACCCAAAAACCCAAATCATTTCTAAAGCCACTTCTCTCATCTCGTTCTTTGAATTTTGAATTTTCTCTCAATTTTCTTTGGTTGAGTTTTACCTGATCTAGAGAAATTCAAAATTTCTCTACTTTGTTCTTACCTGATTCAGAAAAATTCGAAATTTCTCTACTTTGTTCTTACCTAATCCAAAGAAAATTCAAAACAATTTAGAGAAATTCAAAATTTCTTTGTTTTGTTCTTACCTGATCCAGAAAAAATTCAAACCACTACAGAGAAATTTAATCTCTCTCACTGCTTTTCTCTCACTCTCTCTCACTCCTCCTGTTGCTTTTATGGCTTTCATGGTTCTGCTACAGTTGCTTATTTGATATAGAAAGAAGATGATGATGATGATGATGATGATGATGATGAAAGAATTTCTCTGGAGTGGTTTAAATTTTCTCTAGATCAGGTAAGAACAAAGTAGAAAATTTTTGAATTTCTCTGGAGTGGTTTGAATTTTCTCTAAATCAAGTAAAAACAAAGTAAAGAAATTTTGAATTTCTTTGGAGTACTTTGAATTTTCTCTGGATTAGATAAGAACAAAGTAGAGAATTTTTGAATTTTTCTGAAGTGCTTTGAATTTTCTCTGGATCAAGTAAGACTCAACCAAAGAAAATTGATCAAACTAGAGAAAATTGCAGTTCTCTTTTCTTTTCCAACTTCATTCCTCATTTTTAATGTGCTAGTAGCATAACTAACATTTTATCAGCTTACCAAAGAGCAGCAGCACACTGTAACAACAAACTAGACTTACAAATTCACGATGCTTTACAAGACCTAACATTATATTTTCACTCATTTTCATAACGTTACCCAACCAAAAAAATTTAAAAAGCTTTTTCCTTCCCCTGTTTCTTTTCTTTGACAAATCCAAAATCCAATCGTATGGATGGAATTAGGAATTGAAATTTCAAACATTCCTATTCTTTCTTTCTTTTGTGCCAGTAAAAGGACAAGGAAGAGAGAGTCCAAACTGTACAATTTTTGGTCTAACTGATCAGTTCAACAAGCCCATCCACCCAATCATTATGTATTAGATGACCGAATAAGACTATGTTATCCTGAGTTTGCACACTTGGAGTGCTCCTGCCTATGATCAATTCTGTCTCAGTTATCTACAAAAAAGAAAAGAAAAAGATGATCCACTGAGATTATGTTATGTGCTAACTTCTTAGTGCAAAAAACAAAAGAAGCTTCTTGACTTTCAAGTGGCTGGTTGGAGAAACATGGCAAGGTCTATTGGTTGCCTTGCATCTTCAGCATATGATTGCTGTCAGTTCTTCACAGAAGTTGACTGCATGATCTCTCCAACCTGATAGAATTTCTCAGTTATCAAAATTTCTCTGGAGAGAAACATAAAATTTCTCTGGGTTGCAAAGAATTTTTCTGGATAGAATTTTTCTGGGAAGTTTAGAGAAATTCTCTGGATCAATTTGAGGGACCTTAGACATTATGAAAATATTAGATGTCTTTTATGCTATAAAATCTTAATACCAGGGACCCTTAAAAAAAAAATCCAAAAATTAACAGTTCTAATTAAAGTACAATAAGAGTATGTTACAGATAACTCTTTAAATTTTAATTTTTTTTAATTTATTTAAATTTTCAACTTTTGTTTCTTGTAAATATTTTGGTTCTTCAGTCTCTGGATGATGACACATGAGTGAACTCTCGATTTTAAGAATTGGCAGCTGAATTGTGTTGATATTCATGTTATGAATGGATACAAATAACTACTATGGCACAAACAGGAATAAGAACAATAAACGAAAAATAGTTGCACACACATGATACAAATAATTTACGTGGTTCATTCGAAAATTAAGACTATGTCCACAGCTGTTGCGATAATTGTCTCCCAATCGAATGGTTAGTATGTTATTGCAATAGTCGTCTGTCAGTCAAACGGTCAGTGATCAATATTTATCATGATCTACCCTACTCAATAGTCTCCCACTTTGCTGCTACTTTCATCTTACATCTCAGTCATTTTCTGTAAAGTGCTATTTATTTTGCTTTTGAGCTTTGTACATTAGGGTTCAAATGTGATGGAGTCTAGAATTTGCATGGAGAATAAGAGTAACACCATATCAAAAGTAATGGTATAATGATCATGTATCTATATTATATTAGTTTTATTATTTTATTTGTTATAAAGGTATCGATTGAATAGGTTTGATCACTTATATTTGTTATCAATATAGTGATGACATATCACATAATAAATTAAATATGATATAATTCATTGTAATATTACTCTTATACCAATGAGAAAGTATTTTATGTAACTGATACATCACATAATCACTTATGATTGAATGTGTAATAAATAGCAACGAAAATTAAGACTATGTCATCACTATATTGATCACTTATATTTGTTATCAATATAGTGATGACATATCACATAATAAATTAAATATGATATAATTCATTGTAATATTACTCTTATACCAATGAGAAAGTATTTTATGTAACTGATACATCACATAATCACTTATGATTGAATGTGTAATAAATAGCAAATTAATACATAATAGCCACATGGGTCAAATTGAGAGAATTTTTTCAAAGGTTTCAAAAAAAAAAATTATATTTTAATTGGATTTAATGATAGAATGTTAGGGTAAAACTTTCTTTTCATTATGGATTAAAAATTAATTTATTAGCTAAAAATTTTATTAAAAAATTCACTTTAACCACCGCATTAAAAAGGTTTAAAAAAAAATAGAAATGTACCAACAAATTAATTTTTTATAAACTTAACTTTAGACAATAAGCTTTCTTTTTTTAATTAATTCTCAAAAAAGGCCCAAGTTAAATTAAAATAAAATAAAAAAATTCATGCAATTTTATAAGTTCAAATTCAATAATAATAATAATTAGAGATACGACCACTTCAACAACACACAACTTCATGAGATGATGTTATCTTGTTAACACAAAATATGGTAAAAAATAAATAATATAAAACTAATAAATAGTAAATACACCAAAGTGCCACTTTTAAGATTTTTTGGTTTTATTTATTTTTTATGAATAATATCATAAACCTAATTTAGAATTCACGATCTATATATTATACAAGTAAAATGAAATTTTTAGTGAGAAAACCTTTAAATCATTCATATGTCTAATCTCAATTTTTTATTTTTTCAATTTAAAAAAATAATAAACTATTCATATGTCTCACATAATATTTGAATTAAAAAATAAAAAATCTTTGAACCCATCTCCTAAGATCATTACCTAAAAGATGATCATTTCTCAAAATCAAATATAGAAATACGGTTTGTTGACCTTCCAATTTATTTGTCTATCTTCTAAAATCTCTACATAATATCCTTCATTCCTTAAAATAAATTAAACAAAAATCAATTCAAATCTATTTAAATTGTTTTGGTTGATTGATTTTGTTTCCTTATAATTAATTTGAAAAATTGATTTAGTTGTTTCTCTATAATTAAATTGTTTCCCTATAAATAAATTAAATAAACTAATTTGGCTGTTTCCCACACAAAATTTATAAATTTTTAAGTTTAAAAAATAATTTAAAAATTAAAAAAAAAATCATGATTTATGATTTAGAAAAGGAAAGATGAAGAAGATCCTTTTTGTGCACTCTTTCTCCAACAATTCTTTATGCTACCTCAAAACCCTTAACCATCATACATCCTCGTCTTATAAATATTACATTCATGCAATAATGCAGCTTATTATTTTTCTCTATCTTTATGAGATAATTGAAAGTTAGTTAATATTTAATTTCTTGCATTCTTTAAACTGACTTTTTTATTTTATTTTATTTTTACTTCTAACCATCTTTTGTTTTTGCATTTTATATTTTATGTATCATTTGTTCATCTATTATCTACTGACCATTATTTGTTTTTTTGCTTGTAACCATGTTTTTTGTTGAAAAATATTATTTCACTAGAATTTGTATGCAAAATTTTATTCTAAAATGATGTGATAGTGTCATTTGTATAATAAAAAGTATGTCAATGGACTCTTTTATTATAAAGTGATAGATTAAAATTCAACCAAATCATTATTAATAATTTTTTTTTTATTGATTTTATGTTTGTATATCACTACTCTTTTTATTTATTTTTATTTTTTACTTTTAATATTTTGTGACATCATAATATGTGTTAACTGACAATTGGTGTAGAGCATTACTACAAAATTACCTGATAAATTTTTCTTTCATATTTTTATAACTTTGTTTTAATATTTTTATCTACAGTTGATTTTATTTAAAAATATCAATTCAAAAAATATTTACATAAACAAATATCCGCCTATATGTTTACCAATTTAAAAAATATTTACATAAATAAATTGGTCAATCGACTCTTCAATTTGTGTTGATTGACATAAATTTAACATGACTTAAAAATAAAGTTAACTTTTAAAAATACATTTACATTTTACGATCAACTTAAATTTATCATACTCTATTAATCGACAAACTAAATTTTACGAATACGAGAATATTTTTTCTAATGTACTTATTGAAATAAATATAAAAATTTAAATATTTCATTTCAATTTTTTTATGACATCACCTTAGAAATAAAGAGAGATAGAAGTTGAGTAGGAGAGAAGAAGAGAGAGAGAGAGAAAAAAAAAGAAGAAGATAAGTTCGTTATATCACTTGACAAAACTATGGAACGATAAATTATAATTACGAATTTTGTTGATAATGTAATTATACTTGATTGAAAGTATATTTTTTTTTAATTTTAGAAAATTCATTTGTTTTAATTTTACCAATTGAATTATTATATATTTATTTGATATAATACTTAGGACAAAACATTAATAGCAACAAAATAAAATAAAATAAAATAAAGCAAAAATTATGTAACTCATGCCATGTGTGGGATATTATCTTTTTGATTAAAAAGTCAACAACTAAAAAGTTTTAAAATGTATTTGGTATGTACCAACAAAAAAAAAAAAAAAAAAACAGCTCAAGCTAAAAAAAAAAGTTCGAAAAGATTAAACAATTATTGTGAGTGTGTGTAGGTATTTACACCTTTGGAAGGGTAAAACCGAAAATTTAAGTAACAAACAAAAATATTTGCATCCCATACAATTAAAAAATTCATTCTTAAATACATTAATTATTTTTTTTATCTCTTAAAAATTCCAAAAAATCACTTAAAAAGCTAATTTTAAACACCCTATTTGTTAAAAAAAAGTAAAAACTTACTTACTATTATTTATTTTTTATTTTTTTTAAAATCGATTTTAATTAATTTAAAAATAAATTTATCAATTATTATTTAATCTCCTGCATAACACGAGTAATATACTAGTAATAATATAATTGAATATACAATAAATTAAAAGTTAACACAACTTGTCAAAGGAGTAATAGTGGATTTTTTTTTTTTTGAAAAAGGATTCCCTCCTGTCCAAATCTAGGCTAAAGGGTGTTGTTTGGATTTGTGGGGCCTATTATAGGTCCCATTTCGATAATTTAAATCGTTTATTTTGTCGAACTTTTTTTATATTTTATCTATACAAAAAATTAGGCCGACGTAACTTATTCAATTTATCGTTTTTTAACCAAAAAATATATAGTTTATTTTTAAAAATATAATTTTTTTTTTATTAAAAATACGATAAATTAAATAATTTATATTTATCAAATTGATTTAATTTTTTATGTAAATAAAATACCCAAAATACTTGATAAACGAACCATTCAAATTATTAAAATAAAATATATGATGGAGCCCTCTGTCGGAGAGGATCCTCCTTTTGTTCTTTTTTTTTCAATCACACAACAGTGATGATCTGTCAAAATGTTAGTGGCGCTCGAACAGAAAATTTTAGTTCGGTTTACAGGTGATTCCTTCATCCCCTAAAGTGCCGATTGTGAGCCCAACGGCACATCGCGCGCTAAGGCACTACCGTCCCCCCCCTCTCTCTCTCCCTCCCTCCCTCTTTCTCTGCAGAAATTACTCTGTACATTCAAGGTTTCCACAAACAAGATCAAACCAAAACAATCACTCACGCATTAGATCAAACACTTAAAACGCACCAAGAAACTCTCACTTTCTACAACTATGTCATCACTCTAAACCGCCAAATACATCCATTTTGAACCCACCCACAATCACCATGCTCTCATCTTCCATTTTCTCTTTCTGGGTTCTCTTCATCTTCTTCAATTCCCTCTCCCCATCTCTCTCTCTCCCTTTCTCTCCTTCAACCACCACCAACAACAACAATCTCACCCTCTTCGGCGATGCTCACTTCATCAACAACTCAATCAGCCTCACCCAAGAACTCAACTGTCTCTCTCCTCCATCTCCACCTTCTTCTTCTTCTTCTTCTGGGGTTGGCAGAGCTTTCTATGTCTTCCCAATTCGCTTTCTTGATTCTTCAACCAACTCCACACTTTCTTTCTCTTCCCGCTTCTCTTTCCGTCTCGCCCCTTCTTCCTCTCTCTGCCCCTTCGGCGATGGTTTCGCTTTCCTAATCACTTCCAAATCATACTATGTCGGTCTCTCTGATGGGTATATGGGTCTCCCAAACCAATCTTTTCGTGGCCAAGACTCGTTTGTTGCTGTTGAATTCGATACCAGTTTGGATTCTTCTCTTGGTGACATCAATGACAACCATGTTGGGATTGATGTTAACTCTGTTGTCTCTCTTGCTTCCATTGATGCTTTTTCCAAAGGGATTGATTTGAAGAGTGGGAGACAAATGACTGCTTGGGTTGAGTACAGAGATATGGAGAAGACGATCAGAGTGTTTGTTGGGTACTCACAGAACAAGCCTCTCATCCCTCTTCTTGTCGCCCAAATCGATCTTTCGATGCAATTCAAGGAGTTTATGCACGTTGGTTTCTCTGCTTCTAATCTTAGAGGCTCCGCAACGCATCTTGTCGACAGTTGGCGATTCAAAACTTATGGATCACCCTCTTCAATGACACCAATGGACATTGTTGAAGAAGGGGACTGTTTCTTGTGCTCCTTGGGCAATTCAGGGGATGAAAATGGTCATATGAACAAAAGGGTTGGTGAATTGGTTCTTGTCTTGGGGGGTTTAGTTGCATTTGTCATCTCTGTATCTACAGTTGTTGTCATAGTCATTGTGTGTTTGATTAGGAGGAGAAGAAGAGTTAATAGGAGAGGTTGCAATGAAGGCCGAATTTGTAGATTTCAAGGGAACAGAATACCCAAAAGACTCTCACTCTCCGCAATAAAATCAGCTACAAAGGGTTTTAACCAAAAGAGAATCATTGGTGAAGGAGGGTCTGCGATTGTCTATGAAGGGTATCTTCCCTCTTGTGGATTAGTAGCGGTCAAACGGTTCAGTCAGGTCAATCAAATTGGTTCTTTTCACAGTCACTTCACCACTGAGTTTGAGACAATGGTGGGTTGTTTACAACACGAACACTTGGTTCAGCTCCAAGGATGGTGCTGTGAAGGGAACGAGTTAGTACTAGTCTATGAGTACATGGCCAATGGAAGCCTTGACAAAATTCTCCACAAAAGCAACAATGCCCTAACGGTTTTCCTCACCTGGGATCGAAGACTCAACATAGTTCTAGGTGTTGCCTCGGCCCTCATATATCTACACGAAGAATGCGAGAGGCAGATAATTCATAGGGATGTGAAGACTTGCAATATAATGCTCAACGACGAATTCAATGCGAAATTGGGAGATTTTGGTTTGGCTGAAGTCTATGAACATAGTTCCATCACCCGAGAAGCTACCATACCAGCTGGAACAATGGGGTATCTAGCACCCGAGTATGTTTATTTGGGTGTTCCAACTGTGAAAACTGATGTTTACAGCTTTGGAGTTGTGGTTTTGGAAGTGGCGTCGGGGAAAAAACCCGTTGATGATTATGGGACTGTGCTCGTGTATTGGGTGTGGGATTTGTGGGAAAAGGGGATTTTAATTAAGGCTGCGGATTCGAAATTGAGAGGGAGGTTTAATAGGTTGGAGATGGAGAGGATGCTAATGGTTGGGCTTTCTTGTGTGCACCCGAACTATGAGAAGAGGCCTACGATGAAGGAAGCAGCAAGGATGATCAGAGGGGAAGCTCTGCTACCCATTTTGCCGGCGAGGAAGCCAATGGTGAGGATTCGACCAATACAGGCTGAGGGGTCTGAAGAAATTATGAATTTTGGTGGAGATGATAATGCTAATTTGGATGACACACCATGGTTGACCCCCAAGACACATTTTTAGATTGAATTTCATGAGAAAGATGGCCTACTTGAAATGTGAGTGTGCACACTAACTGTGATTGATGTTCTGCATGCTTTGACATGGTTTTTAGACTCAGAAATCCTACAATTTATGCTTTTCAAATATTATGCTTGTGAAATAACTCTTGAGAATTGTCCTCTTTATGTTATGTTTGGTAGAAATGATATAATACCACTGTGTTTTTTGACCGCATGTGAAATTTATCTACTTTGGTTTGTTCGTAAATATAACACAACAGTATGCTTGAACCCTAGCTTGGCTGCACTTTTAAAGCTGATTATGGAAACTAGATGGACTGTTTGGTTGCATTTTTGTTTTCGTAGAAAATTTGTTTGGTGACCTATCAAATTCTTTTTCAATATAGTATGAGAAAATACTTGACAGAACTAGTCATCTAAACCTAGCAAGTAATGTGTAAGCAGTCTTTATGCTTGATGGTGGAAAAAAGGTTCTCTTAAGAAAGTTGAGTTGAGGAAATCATCATAGAAGTTGAACTGTTGGCTAAATCTTGTAGAGAGTCTATAATTTAAGGTTTGGGTGACCTTAAATTAAACCTTAAATTATGGAGACCACTCTTAATCCAAATGGTACTCTTTTGATTAAAGCATTTGCAATGCTCCCAATAAATTTTCCAGTGTGTAAATTGATCATCATCAAGGGGAGGAAAAAAAAAACATAGGAGAAAGAAATGGACTAATTGGCAGTCGGTCTCATTTGAGAATATACTATTTTAGTAACTTTTTAATTTTTTTTTGAAAATATGTGCAAAAAAATAGAGAGAGTAATGTGACAACTTGCAGTGACTTTTTAACGTTTTAGCTAAAATGTTTAGTACCCAAATGAACCAAATTTTCCTTTTTACTTTCCTCTCTATTTCTGCAAAATTCAGCAATCAAACTATCCTTAAAGGTTCATGATTTCATCGTAAAATTGAGCTCTATGGACATGCCATTAGATTGATTGTTCCCAATAAACATAACCTAATTAAGTCAAATTAATAAAATTTAGGCCATGTTTGTTTGGGCGGACTGGATTAGTATTCCCATGACTAATAATCCTGGGATTACGAATTCGTTGGATTATGTATCCAACGAATTCGTTGGATTAACTAAAAGTCAAGTTTAAAATAATTAGTCCGTACTTCAATTGTTTAACCAAACGTCGGATTAATAATTTTATTAGACTATTAGTCCAATCCCAAGTTCATGTCCATCCAAACAAACATGGCCTTAATGTATTATTTAAATTTCAAGAGATATCGTATTTATAATTTACTCCTTTTAAAATGACGATTTTGCATATTGCCTTTACTCTCTCACTATGGCTTATTTTGAGAAGGTTGCATTTCAGTTAAAAAGTTACTACAAAAAAGTCATTTTAAAAAAAAAAACTTTTTTCATATCTTTTCTTAAAAAACTAAAAAATCACTAAAAAAAAAATCAATTATCAAAATAACCCTATATTTCATCCCTTTTTTCCCTTCACTCTCTGTTGGCTGGTAAATTCTTGAGGAAATTACAATTCAGCTTATTTAATTTAAAATACTTACAAATCATGGGGTACAATTTTTTTCTGTGAGAAAAAGCACACCAAGAGTTCCACTTTAAAAGATTCTCATCTTTTGGTACATGTTCCCCCAACCTTCCACGTAACAGTAATTTTTCTTAAATTCTTTACGGATTGTCCCCAATTCAAGAAAAATTATTTGGTAGCGTAGAGGCAAATTCACCTTATATCTCAATTACATTTTTATTGATTAGAATAATGAGACTTAATAATTATTATTTGATTTTTGAGAAACATTTGTCACGTGTTAAATAGTGCGGAACAAGTAACCACTTCCAATTCAAATGCAACTCTATCAGAAGTGAAGGAGTAATTTTACATAGGCTAATGTTAAAGATGCTGAATTGTTTAGTAAATAAATAATTAAATATCTCATATTATGTGAGATATTTGATTATTTATTTGGTAGAAAATTTAGAATCTATACCATTTTTTATTCTACATATAAAGCTTGTTTTTGCTAGAAAAGCAAGTTTTTTTGTTTTTGTTTTTGTAAAAAAATAATTGTTCTCATATATTTCACCAAAAAACCACACAAAGCTTTTAACATAACCAAAAAAATTACTTTTTTTTTTTTTTTACAATTAATAAACACATCAATTTTTTTCTTAAATTTTTAAAAATTATAATTTCACTGTTATCTCGTACACTGTAACCATTTTTTTCTATTTCTTTCTTAAAGTATTAATTTTATTCTCTCACTATGGCTTATTTTGAGAAGGTTGCATTTTAGTTAAAAAGTTACTACAAAAAAAGTTATTTAAAAAAAAAAAACTTTTTCATATCTTTTCTTAAAAAACTAAAAAATCACTAAAAAAAAATCAATTATCAAAATAACCCTATATTTCATCCTTTTTTTCCCTTCACTCTCTGTTGGTTGGTAAATTCTTGAGGAAATTACAATTCAGCTTATTTAATTTAAAATATTTACAAATCCTGGGGTACAATTTTTTTCTGTGAGAAAAAGCACACCAAGAGTTCCACTTTAAAAGATTCTCATCTTTTGGTACATATTCCCCCAACCTTCCACGTAACAGTAATTTTTCTTAAATTCTTTACGGATTGTCCCCAATTCAAGAAAAATTATTTGGTAGTGTAGAGGCAAATTCACCTTATATCTCAATTACATTTTTATTGTTTAGAATAATGAGACTTAATAATTATTATTTGATTTTTGAGAAACATTTGTCACGTGTTAAATAGTGCGGAACAAGTAACCACTTCCAATTCAAATGCAACTCTATCAGAAGTGAAGGAGTAATTTTACATAGGCTAATGTTAAAGATGCTGAATTGTTTAGTAAATAAATAATTAAATATCTCATATTATGTGAGATATTTGATTATTTATTTGGTAGAAAATTTAGAATCTATACCATTTTTTATTCTACATATAAAGCTTGTTTTTGCTAGAAAAGCAAGTTTTTTTGTTTTTGTTTTTGTAAAAAAATAATTGTTCTCATATATTTCACCAAAAAACCACACAAAGCTTTTAACATAACCAAAAAAATAACTTTTTTTTTACAATTAATAAACACATCAATTTTTTTCTTAAATTTTTAAAAATTATAATTTCACTTTTATCTCGTACACTGTAACCATTTTTTCTATTTCTTTCTTAAAGTATTAATTTTATCTATTTAATTTCTAATTTTTTTCTTAATTTATGTTCATTTACTTCAATTGGAGACGATTGTACAAATTAATAATGATTAAACCTAATTTGTTGAAAAAAAATATTTCAAAATTTGAACAACTTATACAACAAGATACTCATTTTTCCTTACTATTTAAACAAATTACACCTCAAAACCAATTTAACAGGTGTTTGGCAGCATGATTTAAGTTGTTTAAATCATAAAATTATATTTTCATGCATCAAACTAGGTTGCAATGGCTACTGATTTGTATATTCATTTCCAATTGAACCTGGTGAATAAAAATTAGAAACTTTAAGGATTAGTGAGTGTTTGGGATTGAACTTTTTTAGTAGTGTTTTTGTTGATTTTTTTTTTCTCTAGTAAATTTTTTTCAAAAAAAAGTTTAAACATTTAAATTCAAAAATAGAAAAGTAAATTTTTTTTTGGCTATTTTAGCTTCTTCTTTTTTTTGTCTTTAATAAATTTTGTATAGATTTATTTATTTATTTTTATAATATATATATATGTATATATATATGTCTATTTTTTAGATTTATTGATGTGTAAATGATATGATTGGTTGATGATTGAGAAAAATATGAGAAAAGACATTGCTTTATATATCTTAATTGATTGCCACATTATTGGATTTGAAAAGTGAGTTTAATTTTTGAATTTGAATAATAATGCTCTAGAACATATATAGTAAAAAAATAGGGAAAATTGCAAATACATAGAACAGTCACAGAATAAATACAGTACAAATGATAATTTTTGTGGTGAGCATCTCCAACGGTAGTAGGCATTTTACCTATCTAAATATTACTATAAAATATATATTTTATTTTGCCTATCAACTGTTTTATGTTTTTACTCCAACCATGCATAATATATATATATATGTTTATTTTTTAGATTTATTGATGTGTAAATGATATGATTGGTTGATGATTGAGAAAAATATGCGAAACGACATTGCTTTATATATCTTAATTGATTGCCACATTATTGGATTTGAAAAGTGAGTTTAATTTTTGAATTTGAATAATAATGCTCTAGAACATATATAGTAAAAAAATAGGGAAAATTGCAAATACATAGAACAGTCACAAAATAAATACAGTACAAATGATAATTTTTGTGGTGCAACTCTAATATAGTGGAAGAGTTGCACCAAGAATAGGTATGAATTTGCACTATGTACACAAGAGAATTGTACCATCATGAAATATTTTTTTTGCCATTGCTCTACTGAAATGCAATTTTCTTAAAAAAAATAACTTTTATTTTTTTCTTAGGCTATGACTTCTTTAAACCATTCACATTTTAAGATTTGTCGAGTGTATCATTCTTGTAAAAAATCAACTCAATCGTATAATGAAAATAATGTGTTTAGATTTGTTTTGTATGAAAAAAGTGAATGATGAGAAAATAAACCATTCATAAAAAATTGATCTGAACACGTGATTTTCATTATCCAATCGACTTAATTTTCTACAAAAATGATATTCTCGACGAATTTTAAAATGTGAATGGTTCGAATTATCAATATAAGACTAAAAAATGAGCCTACTGAGCCGGATTGAATGATCCAATCTGATTACGGATAGCAGACAATATCTAATCCTTTTTTCTTAATACACCTCTTGAAGTATAAGCTTAATGCATATCATTTCTTGACGTTTGAAAAATTACATTAACTCTTTGTTAATGTAATTATTTAGACATAATAAATACATTGAACTCATACACTCATTATTTTCTTACTTTATTTTACTTTCTTTGTTTTTTTTCCCTTTCTTTTACTTTATTTTTTTAAATGCTATTTCTTTTCTTTTTTTACAAGAAGTTGTTTTTTTTTTATAAATAAAAAGTTTGTGAAATAAAATTATTAATTACAGGTTGAAAATGTAATTTTCAAAACATCAACAACTAAAATGTAATTAGGAATGGCAACGGGCCGGGGTGGGGCCGAGGACCACACCCCTCGTCCCCGATCCCGATGGTAGAAATTTCCCCGCTTCCATCCCCGATCCCCGACGGAGAGCCTATCACCGCCCCCATCCCCCGGCCCCTAACAGGGATCAGGTTTCCCCAACCCCGAGAATTCCCCGGCCAAAATATAAAAAAAATACACAGATCTGAGCTCAAATGTACATATATTCATCATCAATAACAACAATATGTATTCATCAACAACAATCATCTGTTCATCATCATTATCAACAACAATACACCCATTCATCAACAACAATAATAATTTGTTCATCATCATCAAAGATCTGAGTTCAAAATGTAAAAAATAAAAAATAAAAAGTCTAACACATTCAAAGAGGGAGACGACGGCGGAGGGACGGAAATCTGACGATGATGAGAGGAGGGACAACAGTGATGGAGCAGCTGCGTAGATCGCCGTGATCGAGGGACGTCGGCGCTGGGGAGGAGGGACAGCAGCGATGGAGGGACGACGGCGATCGACGGTGATGGGAGGAGGGAGATCGACGATGATAGGAGGTAGGAGATCGTGCTGCGCAGAGAGAGAGAGAGAGGCAGAGGCAGACTTGAGAGAAATGAATGTGAGTGTGTGAGTGTGAGAGAGGTAGATCAACAACAATACACCCATTCATCAACAACAATAATAATTTGTTCATCATCATCAAAGATCTGAGTTCAAAATGTAAAAAATAAAAAATAAAAAGTCTAACACATTCAAAGAGGGAGACGACGGCGGAGGGACGGAAATCTGACGATGATGAGAGGAGGGACAACAGTGATGGAGCAGCTGCGTAGATCGCCGTGATCGAGGGACGTCGGCGCTGGGGAGGAGGGACAGCAGCGATGGAGGGACGACGGCGATCGACGGTGATGGGAGGAGGGAGATCGACGATGATAGGAGGTAGGAGATCGTGCTGCGCAGAGAGAGAGAGAGAGGCAGAGGCAGACTTGAGAGAAATGAATGTGAGTGTGTGAGTGTGAGAGAGGTAGACTGACTCAACTTAAACATATATTATATGAAGAATATTCAGGGAGTATTCGGGGACGGGGACGGGGACGGGGTTGGGGGAATCAATCCCTGTCCCTGCCCTGAAAATTATCGGGGATTAATTTTCAATACCATCCCCGACCCTATGGAGATAATTTTTGAAAAAAAACCCGTTCTAATTGGGGTTAGGAGATCGGGTTTCCATCGGGCCGGGTTTAAATTGCCATCCTTAAATGTAATCAAAGTGCCGGTGAACCATCTCCGGCCCTATAGAGATAATTTTTGAAAAAAATCCGTTCCAATCGAGATCGGGAGATCAAGTCTCGGTCAGGACAGATTTAAATTGCCATCCCTAAATGTAATCGAAGTGCTGATGAAATTTACCCAAAAAAAAAAATAAAAATAAAGTGAAACGTGAGATTACGGTGGGTTCGCGTGGCAGATTCTTAATGGGCACCTTTCAACTCAATCAAACAGAGCGTGCGCATTGCAACCTGGTCTAGGGTTTCTGAAAACGACATAGAGAGAGAGCAACCTGGTCTAGGGTTTCTGAAAACGACATAGAGAGAGAGAGAGAGAGAGATCATCTGTGCTTTGCTATGGCAAATCTAACTTCGCTTCTTATCTCAATCGGTTCACATTAGCAGAATATTGCAATCATTCGTCGTATCATATGCTGAATCACCTCCAAAACCCTAGCAATATTTTCTTCGTCACCATGAAAATCTGTGTTTCTCACTCCTCTGATCGGTTTCTTTGAGGGCTTTTCAATTCCTCATAAAAAAAATGGTAATTTTTTTTCCCACTCCTCTACCTTCAGTTGGTTTCTTTGTGGAAATTTTGTGTATTATTGTGATTGTGATTTTGATTTTGATTTTGATTTTGATTTTGGTGAATGTAGATGGATTGCATGATGGGTATGTGTTTATTTGAATTGTTTCTTTCTTGTGTATGTGTTTTTTTAGTTAGAATAGGAGCCAACAGTGTGTCAGATAGATGATCAAGGAATGCCAAAATAACCAAACAATGTTGTAATGGAAACTTATTATTTTGCTTTGTTGTATTAGTTTTATTTCTTAGGAGTTTCTAGAATGGTTGTTGGTTCAAGAGCTCTGCATCTAGTTGTTGGGACTGACTTGTGGGCACATGCATTTTGGTTTCCATTTTAAGGGATATGTAGTGATCTAGGGGACCAATCTAGAAAGGGAGATCCGAAGAGGTTGCCACATAAGAACTTTAAATGTATGTACCTACACTAGTCTTGTGTAGAAAGCAAAATGATCAGGACACTTAGCATAGGAGCCTCATCATTAGCGACCAATGGACCTTAGTAGTTAAATGCGTGCTATTTGCAAACAGGTCACTCTTATTCCTAGGAGAGTAAGTGTTGTTGCAAGTGTGAATAATTGGAGGGGACACTAAAAGAGGTAGACTGAGACCAGAATATGGGATCATCAGGAAAGAATTAAGACAGAATAAAATCAAATTTGGGAGACAACATTTAAGAGATGAAAAAATTGACGAAATGTGTTCAAGAAAGACAGGTCAAGAAATAGACAGTCGTTTTGCAACAAGGTCATCACATCAATATTCCTTTTGACCCTTACCATAATCAAGAAATACACAGAGAGAGTAGATAACTTAGTGCGCTTAGTTTTAGGAAGAAGAAGAAGAAGAATGCAGGTAAAATGAAAAACATGTAGTTCGAAATAATTCGGAGATGTAATACAAAGAGTAATCTTAGAAGGTAGCTTGTTAATAAGATAAACAACACTAAGAATAGCCTCACCCCAAAAAAGAACTAGGAATAGATGCAGAGAGCAACAAGGAATGAGCAGTCTCCACGATGTGTCTATTCTTGTGCTAACCCAATCCATTTTGTTTAGGAGGTGAAAACAAGAAAATTGTTGAATAGTTCCATCAGATTTTAATAATTGAAGAAAATCAGTATCCTTGTATTCGCAATCCATGTCAGAACGAAAGCATTTAACAACTGAACAATATTGGGTATGAATCATGGCATGAAATACAATAAACATCCAGAATAATTCAGATTGCTGTTTCATAATATAAATTCAACAATATTGAGTATAATTATCAGCACCTGAAACATAGTACCATGATCCCACTTTATTAGGAATAGGAGAAGAAACAATGGAACTTTTATTAAAAAGCAAATTCATAAAATTGCCAGTTTGCATCCACTACAATATTATATATCATAACAACTCAAATTTCCTAAAACACCAATAGAAACCAAATGCTACAAACGAGAACTAGAAATATGACCAAGACAAGAATGCCAAACCACTTTGGACTCAAACGAAAGGAATAGAAATCAACAGAAGAAGCAACCACAATAGGAACATGCACCTTTTCAACACATACAACCCACCCAACCTGTGGCTTATCCCAGTCATTGGCTTGGAGTGAAGATCCTGCACAATGCAATCAATAAAAGAGAAATGATCACGATAACCAGTAGAATAGAGTTGATTGACCAAAAATAAATTCAATGATAATTGAGGAAACAATAAACAAACATCATAAAGAGATAGAAACGCAGTCATAATGGAACTAACACTTGCCAAGAGCATAGAAGTGCCGTTAGTTGTCAAGAACAGTTGTAAAAGGAGGAGAAAAAGCAGAAAAGAGTATAGAGGAATCATTAGTCATGTTTTGTGTAGCACCATAGTCTACCCAAGTAGAGCAGGATATGTTGGGAGTATAAACCGTTAGGCTGATTGGTAGAAAGAAGTTTTTGCAATTGCAAAAATATTTAAGGTGGGAATTGGTTGGGATTGATCCTCCATGGATGACACAATAGATGTAGTGTCTGTCCTAACACTTTTTCGAAGTCTGCTGCTGTCTAGTGTGTTTATCCCCACTCTTCTTCGAAGACTGGTTGTCCAGAGTTCTAACGATTCAAAAGTTGAGGACATCTGGCCTTGAAGTGACTTTGCTGACGACAAAAAATGCTTTCATCCATAGATGCGCAAGTAGGCTGTTTACTTTGTGTACTGAGTGTTTTGTTAGCAGGTGATGCCAAAATTGTCTTACTAGGTATTATAATTAACTCTTTTCTTGGTGAAGTTCTAAGATGAATTTGCTCTGCCAATAGCTCAAGCACGGCAGAGTTAACTGAAGGAAGTGGACTCGGTGAAGAATAGTGGCTCAAAGTCCTTCAAGATTATCTCTAAGTGCCATTAATAACCAAAAACTCTTGTATGATTTTGATTATTTTACATATTTTTTGAGTAGCTTGAATCTCATGCTCCCATCGGTATCGTTTGAAAAAATTCAATTTAGTACACAATTTGGAGAGAATTTCAAATTCTCTTCGCCGTGATAAACTTAACCAAGTGAATGCCATTATATTGATCGTCAAAACTATTTATCCAAGTGATAAATTTAACATTATTAACTTCCCATTGGCAAAATAACTCATCAAAAATTTCGGGCTTTATATCTGTAGGCATCTTAGCAACCCCATAAAGATAATCCATCATCATGTTTTTTCCCAAAAGAAATTTTTTACATAACATATGACCAATAACCAACAAGTATAGTTGTCACTCACCAATTTCACACTAATTGCTTGAAAAGAATAAATTTTTTACTAGCCATGGTCCCAAAACTGGTAACTAGTTCGCAAATCATTATCTCAATAACAATATTCAGATCAAGTCTTGTGTTCTAAAACCATTACATGATATTTGTAGGAAAACCAAATTAAAAGAAGAATCTAATAAGTAAGCAAAATCCTGATACAAGTATAATTCCTATATTATACAAAAAAATTAATATATTCTTAAATTTAGGCTTGGTTTGGGGTACACTAAATAATACAAAAAGTCAAAAAGTCACTATCCTATTTAAGTCACATCATCTTATTTAAATCACATCACCTCTCTAACACATCACATTAAACTCAACCCAAACCCAACCCATATAAGCCAATAAGTCAAAAAGTGCACTTTTTTAGAACATGTAAGATAAATTGATGTATATTATTGACTGATATTATGTTATATTTATTACAATGATTCATGATTCCTATATATAGAAGAGGGTGAGTGTGTAGTAGGTAAGGAGTAGGTGAAGTGGAGGTGGTAGTGGTGTAGTGGGTTAGGTTTAGTAGAGTAGGTTTAAGTGGGTGAAGTAGGTGATAGGTTTTAACAGCCCCCCGCAAACTCAAAGGGGATAGGAACTAACCAACTTGAGTTTGGAGAGAGTAACAAAACAAGAAAATAGACGAATACATAAAAGAAAAGAGGATAGGAGACACTGTATGGTCGTGTCAGACCATTGGTGAAAACACTGGATGGTGGTGTCATAACGTTGTAGAGGACACTGTATGGGAGTGTCATAACCATGTAGTTGCTTCTGCCAACTTAGAAGCTCCTAATCATATTAGAACACTATTGGATTGAATTTAAATTTGATTGTACCATCGTACAATATCAAACCATTCCTAGCCGTTAATGCGATTCGAATGAGATGAACTCTGTTTCAATTTCTGACTCTGCTTGTATTGCACATTAAAAAAAAATCTAAATTTCAGAAATAGGAGCCAGCTGGTACTATGATTCTGCCAAATTTTCATTTCCCTAAAGCATGTACTCTTTCTTGTTTATGTGGTTCTTATAGCAAGTGCCTGTGTTATTTTTTTGTTTTACTTTCTTAAATGCCTGTAGTTAGTTTGTGCACAATAACCATTGCTTATCTACTATTTTCTGTATAAGGCTTCTACTCGTGAATTTGTGGAAGCTGTCCGTGCTTATCGGGTAATATTCCCTGATTCAGAGCAGCAACTAATCAAACTTTCCCAAGACCTTGTTACCAAGTATGACTTTATTTTTCATCAAATTTTTAAAAAAAATTGCTAGCATTTATGATGTACTTTTTCTTGGATGATCTTTTAAAGAAGAAAAAATGCATTTTGCTCATGACATGTCATTGACATTTGTTTCTTAGGCACTTTGAAGCTATTCAACAACAAATTAAGAGACGGATTTGTTCAGCAGATCTACTCGGAATGCTTTGTAAGTTCAAAATGCCTGCCATTACATCAATACATGTCATTGTATTGGTACTGTACTGCTACTTTTATTTATTCACAATAACCAGTTTCTTAGCCCCAAGTAGTATTCACAATAACTAGTTTGTTAAGCTTGCTTTTGAAAAGCCTAGTGGTGACCTATCCTGACAATAGCGAGGCAACTGTCTAAGCACTTAGATGGCCGCTGTAAACAATAAGTGCTTCTCAATGACTGTGAAGTGTTTAGACTTTTTCAAGTCCTCACACATGCCCTTTGAATATAGAGGTTTTTTTTCTTGTTCATAACCTAAATGCAACAAAATCTTCTTCTATCTCATTTACCTGATAAGAGCAAAACCAACCTTCTTAATGATCTTTTAGAAGAAATCCTGTAAATAAGAAATTCTTTTGTTTCTAATTTAGGGGCTTTGCACTGTGGACTTCTTTAATCATTTCCCAATTATTGGAGGGGGGAAGAGTTGGTGCCAGCTATATAAAATAAAGTGTTGTGCCACGTCTAGGGCAGATCAAATACTTTGGAAAAAAAGTTGAAAGAAAAGTTGAAAAGATGAGAGGAGAATGGGACAAGCCCATGTGATTATAATAAAAAATAATGAGAATGAGAAGAAATGGGTTGGTACAGTGCAAGTGTGTTAGTAATATATTAAAATAAAATAAAAGAAATCCAGTGGGGGTTTCGGAACCTGTGGGCTAGGATAGTGATGTGAATATATTAAAATGGGTAGGAGTGTCCATTTCTGCTTGAAGACTTCGTAAAGACCCATTCGGATGGTGGAATAGAGAGTCTGGCGGAGGATGGTGGCGGAGACGCCGGAGTACAAGGCGGCAACGCCTTCTGTCTGGAAGATCTTCACCCCAACCGAGATGAGACCCGCCTTCGGCGGCGGCGGCGGTTGAGTTGAAAGCAAAAGCAGTGGAAGGAGAGAGGTGCTGGTACAGTGAAACTTTTGAAGCACAAGGGAACTGGAAAAGTTCGGCTCGTTATGCGACAATCCAAAACCCTCAAGATCTGCGCCAACCATCTCGTTCTTCCGACGATGTCGGTCCAGGAACACACCGGGAACGAAAAGTCATGCGTTTGGCATGCGGCTGATTTCGCTGATGGCGAATTGAAAGATGAACTCTTTGCCATTAGGTTTGGGTCTGTTGAGAATTGCAAAACATTCATGGAAATGTTTCAAGAGGTAGCTGAATCACAAAAGAAAGAGGAAAACAAAGATGCATCTGCTGCTGCCAGGCTACTTGAGAAACTGAGTGTTGAAGATGAGAGAGCAGCAGAAGACAAAGCCAGTGAAGAGGTGTCTGTCATGGTCTGAGAGAGCCGAGAGGTAAGAGAGAGGAAGATGAAGTTACAGTCTGGGTATGTGTAGAGGTCCAGCGGGCGGCCAAGGCGAGGCTGCCGCCCGCCGGTGAAGCAGAATGAATAGGTTCTTAACCTAGCTCTGATACCATGTAAGATAAATTGATGTATATTATGACCAACCCTATCCAATGCCTTCCTGATCACCATCACATCCCTTAATAATTTGAAGTTGGGTTGAATTCAGATGTATATAGGTGTTTTAATGTTTGATCAGACCTGAATATTTCCTATTTTAAAATTATTTATTTGTCTTTTTATATTATGTATTCAGATATATTTGCTTGTAAGGATTATTATAATGTGAACTGTCTTTACGTCTTGAAGAGGAGGAAAAAGGGAAAAAGCAATCAAGGTGCTTTGTGATGTAATCCCTACTATGTAGTTATTTATGGAAGATTCCCCACGATATATATGTTGTTATGGCTGCTTCAAAGATTTGTTTTTTTATCTGCTGCAAGAGGTTGAGCTACCTTCCTTCAATTTGCACATTATCATATCTTTGCAAATTATATTTGAATCTTATATTCTGTATAGACATACAGTAGAAGCAAAAAATATTATTTTCATTTTTATGTTTATTTTTAAAAATGAAAATCCGAAGCATACGTATGTTCATTTGTTAAACTTACTCTTTAATATTTTAACTGGTTGTGATAGCAGCAGCATAATCATGTTGAAACTACACCTTCCATGGTTTACATTTTTATTCCTTTTTATGAGTGAACCTATGATATCTATTTTGGTCAAATTCAAATGTATGTTTTTGAAGGTGAAGAAATGTGAATCTAATGCTAATTTACAAATCATTGCCACTAAGCAACCTAAAAATGATGTCTCTTACGTGGTGTATATGGAAAATATAACGGATCATGCAACAAGTACTGAATTGCATCTTGTTAAAAGAAAAGTACTGAGTTGCATATTGTAACAGGAGACAATATGTCAGCAATGCGGTGACAAAGGAGTTGAGGATGCTCTTGTTTACTGTGTCAAGTGTCTGAATTTTGCAGTGCACCGGTAAGTTGCATGAATAGTATTTCATTTCTAGCTCTACTGCCCCTACGCTATTTATTGATTTATTTATTTAATTTTTAATTCTAGAATTGAAAAATGAAAGGTGTAATATTTTCGTATCTGGTTTGTCATTCTGATGGAACTGAAAAAATGAAAGATGGAATATACTCTTTAGTAAAGATGCAAAGCTTATCAAAGTGATTAAATGAAATGGAAATAATGTTTCTTGATGTTCTAAATTTTATTCTGAGTGTTTATAAACAATGAGCTCAACTCACCATGAAACCAAATTTAATATTCCAAATGGATTGAGAATATGCATCGACTCTTCTTTCTTTCTTTTTTTTTTTTTTTCATTTAAAAAAATAAAATAAAAATCTTATAAGCTGTCTTCCCTTTTTCTTCCTATATATTTTCAGCTACTGTTTGCCTACACTGCCAGAAACGTTTGATGAGTTTGTCCATTGGTTTTGTGAGGATTGTGAACCAGAGTCTGTAAAACAATCTCCTCTTGAGAAACCTTGCTCTACCCCATTTGTTGAAAGGAATCATGTAATGTCTGAAGGTGTTCAAGTGACCTACTCTAGAAAGAATTTAAAGCAAAATGATGTTGCTTGCCGTGTGGCCGAGACAGAAGAGCATCTACATCCAAGTAGCCCCTCACAACAGCCTTGTGATGCAAAAACAAAGCTTGATTTGATTGAGCACACTCAGTTGGCTCATGATTCTTCTTCACTGAAAACAAAATTGAAGGTCACGACAGAAAAGGAAAGTACTTGCCCAGTCACTTTAACAGAGGAGAATAGACATCAAAATAGCCCCTCCCAGCAACCTCCCGAGCTGAATAGCAAGCTTGCCTTGACTGACAGTGCTCAGTTGGTCAGTGATTATTCTCTTCCAAAAAAAAAATTGAGGAGGATTAAAAAAGGTTTTACTCGCACGGTGGCTGAGGCAGAGGACCAAAGACAACAAAGTAGCTCCACCCAGCAGCATTCTGGGACACAGACAAAGCCTGACCTGACTAACCATGCTCAGTTGGCCCAAAAATTGAGGAGGATTAAAAAAGGTTTTACTCGCACGGTGGCTGAGGCAGAGGACCAAAGACAACAAAGTAGCCCCTCCCAGAAGCGTTCTGGGACACAGACTAATCTTGACTCGACTGAGCATGCTCAGTTGGCAGGTGATTGTTCTGCCCTAAAAATTAAATTGAGGAGGAAAAAAAAGGATGTTACGACTTCAGTAGCTGAGCCAGAGGAACAAAACTGTCAAAATAGCCCCTCTCAGGAACCTTTTGAGGCACATTTAGAGCATGCTTTGTGTGTGGGCAGCCCTCCCCTGAATGAGAGTAGGACTATTAGCTCATCTAGTGAGAAACTTGGAAATGATCTGAAACTTGGAAAACGAAGAAGATTGATTTTAGAGGGCAGTGAACTCGGTGAAGAGGCTGAGTCAGTTAGAATTGCTGATTCTCAATTAGTTGTTGCTGATTCTCAACTAGGCGTTGCTGATTCTCAATTAGTCGTTGCGGATTCTCAACTAGGCGTTGCTGATTCTCAATTAGGTGTTGCTGATTCTCAACTAGTCGTTGCTGATTTGTCAAATGATTTAGAACTCAGTGACTATCTCCTTGCACAACCGATCATTGATCCTATTTGGAGGTGAGAAATTGTACTTTTCTTTGTCTCATATAAATTGTTGAATTTTGACAATTTGTTTGGACACCTTACGTGTGGTATCAACTTGTACAGGGGAAATTTTAGTATTTACAACAAAGATTATGGTTTATTGGATGGAGTTGTAGCCCATTTGTCAAGCAAAGCGTGCCCAAAAGTGTGTGAAGAGGCTAGTCTGTTACCAGCATTGCTTCGTTCAGAGATCCTTCCAAAGACTGATGTCTGGCCAAAGAGTTTCCAGAAATCAGAACCATGTGATGACCATATTGGCCTATATTTCTTCTCTGAAGACAAAAGGTGTTGGTTGCAACACTTTTATGTTGTTTTACTTTCTACTTTTCCCAATTCGAATATATATATATACATTTCCTTTTTTGATATTTTGTGTTTCAGGTATGAAAGCTTGGTGGATGACATGATGCACCAAGAACTTGCCTTGAGAGCCGTTGTCAGAAATGCAGAGCTCTTGGTTTTCCCTTCTACTGAATTGCCACTACTGTACTGGAGTGAGTCCAGATTTCAAATGGTGATAATGAGCATCATTGTATTTGCTGAGTTTAACTATTTGAAATAATTGATTTGCAGAATTCCTTGGCAAATATTATTTGTGGGGAGTGTTTCGGCCAAAGAAAGCATCCTCACCTGATGCAGCAAATCACGATCTTGTGGTTGTAAATAGCAACATCGAATGTGCTTCATATTCAAAATCTGCAAATGGTATGGATACTGAAGAGGAAAGAAACCTCACAAAGACCAAGAATTGGAATGCACGGAGTCCTCTAAGTCCTTTAAGCAACTGTAGCAGTTCAGGGTCTGGCTCTTGTTGATATATTCTTGTCTGTCTAATAATATGATAATTTTATTGAAATTTCTATTCATTTTCTATGTTGTATAGTGCTTTGGGCTGACAATACTGAGATTTCAGGTGAACTATGAACAAGATGTGGAACTGGAATCTGGAGATTGATAATACATCTGAAGTTCTGAGGTCGATAAAATAGGATGTGCTATTAGCTTTCCCGTGTAAACCCTCCTATGGAGCAATGTTAACCTGGATACTGATGATATTGCACTTGGAACAGAATCATGGGTAAGTTGGCCCATTTCTTTCTTTCTTTAAAAAAATAAAAAAAAAGGATTGCAGCTTAATGCCAGCCTGATCGAAACTTGGATGCGTGTTATCCACCTCTCTGTTTTTTGGTGTAGGAGACGGGGGGTGGAGGATGAGGGCTGGATGGTGGGGTTGATTTGTAAATTATGTACTTCAGAAGGCGTTGTTAACTAGTTATGATGTAGATATTTGTTCATGTCATGTTGGTGTTGTGATGGTGGGGTTCATTTAGTTATGTTCTTTGATTGGACTATCTTCTCTGTTGTTAGGTGTAGTATCTCTAAGCTAGCTTTGTTATTTGTTGTTCAGAAAAGTTGCTAACCTAGCAAAAGTCTCGTTTCGTATAGTTGTGAAAAAGTGATTATAGATTATAAATTAACAGATTATGACTTATAATTGTGAATATAAGTTGTTAATCTGTTTGGTGTAATTGTGAGATTATAAATTTAAGTAGCAGAGTAATGTTTGGTTAATAAGCTGTAAAATAGTTTTTTATTATATAATTGTCTTTTTTGTCTTTATATAATATAAAAATGATTATTTTGTCATTTTTTTTCAGTTTTAATTTAAAAAATATATATTTTATTAATAAAAGTTAATATAAGTAGTATTAATTAGTATCAATTAATATAAAAATTGATACATTTGCTAAAAATGTAATGAAAGTATTATTGTTACTAGGAGTGGACAACGGTTTATCCAAACCCGCTCAAACCGCTCAACCTGCTTAACCCGCATATAAATAGGCAGTTTTACAAATATAATATGGGTGGATACGGTTTGAAATATGACAAATTTGCGGGTTGCGGGTTAGTCGCGGTTTAAATTCGCAATTTGCAAAAATCACCGCACTTTAATTATTATTATTATTTTTTATATATCAACTTTTTAACTTTTACAGGAATACCATTATATTCTCATGACACTAGGATTCTTATTTTTAAGTATTTCTCAACTTTCTTAATGTCGTAGAATTATCAAGTCCTAAACTTGGATTCTTTTATGATTTTTATTGGTGTTTCATTCACTTTTTCTTAATAAAATTTTCTTTTTGGTGGTCAATGAAACTTCTAGTTTGATTATTGATTACTGAACTGATAATTCTAATTGAGTACAACCTTTAATGCATTGATATATATTTTTTTCATGGCAAAAATGTTAGTGTAGGGTCTCTTTGTTTTGGGTACTTTCATTTAATGCATTGATATTCAATTTTTATTTGTAAACTCATCAGAAAATTGTTATCACAAATATGTAAAATGAATTTGATGCCTAAATTGGATGGAAAAAAAAATTCAAAAATTAATATTTAAAGAAGAAAGTGTAAAGTGTAAACCGCAAACCGCTCGCAACCGTCTGTACATTTGAAAACCTTATCCGCACAAACTGCAAACCGCACTGCGGACAGTTACGGGTTGACTTTATCCTAAACCGCATAGATGCGGGCTGGTCAGAATCGAACCGCAAACCGCACAAAATCGATCCGCGAACACCCTTTATTGTCACAATTATTTTTCATTATAAATTAATTAGTATCAATTAATTGCTTAATTAGTATCAATTAATATTAAAATTATTAATTAGTATTAATTAATGGCTTAATTAGTCTCAATTAATATTAAAATTATTAATTAGTATAAATTAATATTAATATTTAATTTTTATTGGTATCAATTAATATTAATAATCAACAATTGTTATTAATTAGTATCAATTAATAATTAATTCATCACAAAAGTATACAATATTAATTTATTAATAATTAATACCAATTAATATTGATTTTTTTTAATTAATATTGATTTTTTTCTTTTTCGTCAGAAATATACAATTTTTTATTTTTTTAATTAATATAAAAATATACAATATGAATTTATTAATAATTAATACCAATTAATATTTATTTTTCAATTAATATTGATTTTTTTCTTTTTCTTCATAAGTATACAATTTTTAATTAATATTAATATTAATATTAATATTTGGGTATTGCCACACAAACTGCGTGCTTAAGTAAAAAATTTAAGTACCCCCTGACCAGCTTTTGAGATAAACTGAGAAATAGTTTGATTTAAGTTATAAGCTGGTTAATTTAAGTTGCACCAAATACAATAGTTTAGCTTAAATTAAGCTAAAAGTTTAAATATGCAGTTTATAAGCTCTACCAAACAAGTCTAAAGCTAGACATAAACTTTTCCAGAAAAGTGGTGTGATCCAGATTTAAGGCCTTGTTTGGGAACAAGTTATTTTAGTAATTTTTTGATATTTTATAAAAAAATATACAAAAAAATAAAGAGAGTGATGTGTTACTTTATAGTGATTTTTTTGATTAAAATATGTAATTGCCGAACGTGGCCTAAATAAGCCTACATACTTACCTAGAATAGTACATCTATGACCAAAACCGATCTTAGTGGCTCACATCTCACTATTTTAAAATAGGGCGAATTATATTAACAATCCTTATAATTTGAGACTTGCATCACTTTGGTATTTAATTTTTTAGTTGTGACATATTTGATCTTAAATTTTGAATATCTTTTTAAATAAGGACAATTAAAGATATTGTTGTTCCATTTGAAGGGCAAAGTCGTCATAAAATTTATTTTGTATTAGTTAATTTATATATTTGAATTTTTTTTTTGTTTTTGGATAACTGAGTATCTGGATTAGCATCCCTTCGGAGTGTCACACCTCAACTAATTTCAAGGCCTAAGTCGATCGACCAGGTAAAGACACAATAGCCTGCCAGAGTAACCAGCTGGGGGTGGGATTCAAACTTGAGACTTAGAGAGGAGTATATTCCTAAGTCCTTGATCCTTTGCTCTCAACCAACTAGGTTACCCCTGTAACGGTGATTTTTTTTTATTGAGTAGTGTTAAAAAAAATTTTGTTATAAAGTTTTGTTTGGTTTGGTTTGGTTTTTAAAATTTATTTTCAGAATTTTTTTTTCTAAAAAACTAAAAATTAAATTGCTGAAAAAAATTAAAATATATCATTTTTATTTAATTTTATCTTTTGAGAGTGTATAAATAAATTTTTTTTATATTTATTTTCGGTAAATTAGTTTTCATTTTTTTAAAAGTCAAATATAATGATAATTTTGATATCATTATAAAACTGATCTATTAAATCAAAAGATCCAAAACTAAAAACATTTAGTATATTAAATGTTACATAGGAAGGCAACTTAAGATGGGGGTAAATTGGGTAATTAAAAAAATTTGAACAGAAAATAAGTTTCAAATAACTAAGTGAGTAAATACAGTAGGCAATTAATACATAGAAAATAAACGAGAGGGAAATGAGAGCTCAACCACAAAGATTTATAGTGGTTCAGCTCACTGGCCTTCACTATGAATAATTGCATCACCAAACTTCACTTAGCTTGTGGATTTTTACAAAAGACTTATTTCAACCTGTTGAGGATCTCTCAATTAAAATGCCTCACTTTACAAATGTTTTACTCAGAAAATAGAAATAAGAGTAAGAGGTACAATTGTCATCTTTTACCGATTTTCTCTATCAAAAGATGGATATGAAAATATAAGTACAGAAGTAATTTAAGATTCACTCAAATATGAACATAGAAATATAATGAAGTATAATAAAAGCTCTTGAATGCTCTAGGCTTCTTGTATTGAAAAAGTGTATCTATTGAACATGGAGAGCTTCTTCTTTATAGCATTAATGGCTTTTAGGTGTTGGAGAGAAGTAGATTTGAATCTTCTAACCATTGGAGCAAATCATGGAGGATATCTTCCAACTGTGTTTGATTAGTGTATGGTGTATATAGATTGTAGACAGGTTTTGGAAAGAGAATGATCATTAAATGTACAAGCTTTTCATTAAATGCTCACCTTTATAAGTCAACTTCTTGGAAGAAGATATGATATCAGAAGATCTGTTTAGGGATCAGAAATGATGTCATATTATGCACATAGATCAGAAAAAGTGGTTGAGAAAAGAGCTGTGTCAGTCCAGATCTGATTTGGCAACTGGATTTTTGAAACTCAGATTTTACGGGTGTTGACCCCTACAGATTGGGTGTCAACCCTTTGCTCTATTTTCTTCTTTGAGTTGATTTCCAGATGTTTCTAGTGTCAACTTTTATTATTCTTAGTGTTGTTGACCTTTGCTGCTGGATTGTGTTCTGAAATTTAGTGTCGACCCTTGTTGTTCTTGGTGTCGACTCTTGCTGCTAGATTGCATTCTGAAATTTAGTGTCGACCTTTGCTGTTGGATTGTATTATGAAATTTAGTATCGACCCTTACTGTCTTGGCAACTGGATTTTCAGAACAGATCTGACCTTTGAGTTGTGTCAGTCCAGATCTGATTTGGCAACTGGATTTTTGAAACCCAGATTTTACGGGTGTCGACCTCTACAGATTGGGTGTCGACCCTTTGCTCTTTTTTCTTCTTTGAGTTGATTTCCAGATGTTTCTAGTGTCGACTTTTATTGTTCTTAGTGTTGTTGACCTTTGCTGCTGGATTGTGTTCTGAAATTTAGTGTTGACCCTTGTTGTTCTTGGTGTCGACTCTTTCTGCTAGATTGCATTCTGAAATTTAGTGTCGACCTTTGCTGTTGGATTGTATTATGAAATTTAGTGTCGACCCTTGCAGCTGGAACACTTAGGCAATTTGAGTTTCACTCTGGTGTCGACCCTTGGTATTTTGGTGTCGACCTTTGGACTTGTTTTAAGCATAAATAGTGTTTTGCATGCATGTGCTAATTTCATGTTTTTGAGGGGCCAAAAACCATTGAAAAACAACATTATAGAAGCGTATATCTTTTAGAACCATTGAAGCACAATTTGTATAATATTATTTTGAAAACTTTGAATAATAAAATGAGTTCAAAGTATTTGTCAATAATCAAAATTAATAAGAATTTAAATTTGAATAACTTTGGGGCTAACAATCTCCCCATTTTTTATGATGACAAATATTTAAAATTTTCAAAATATGAGTTTCAAAGTGAAGATATTAAGAAGTGTTTTTCAAGGAGTTTGTAAATAAAGAGTTTGGAAATCGAGATTGAAAACTCCCCTTATAAAAAGGGCTTTATGGCCAAGACAATGGTAATTCAAAATAGAATGAGAGATATATATCAAAGCAATAAAACAACTTGATATAGAACAAGCTCCCCCTGTCAATCTGCACTGAAACATTCATTAGTAAAATCAATTTTTTTATTTTATTTTCATTGAATGAAATCACAACATCTTTAAAAAAAAAACGATTTACATAACTCTCTAAGTGTGTGCGTTGTTGATAATGTGTATAAGGACATTCACAATCAATCACAACCAAATATCGACATGTTTCATATCATCCAAAAACAATTCATCAAGATTCATATATAAAGAGATTGTCGCAATGTCTAATGTATTTAAATGTCCAAAACATCAACTTCCCAACTTGTGTTACCAAAACGTGAATTGTTTGTACCAAAGCATTCATATACATCTATTCCTTTAACAGTTAACAGCATCTAAAAGACTATTTAACAGTTAACAACCAAATAACGATAATTAGAATAACTACAGACAACTACAACTTCTCCCCCTTTGGCATTATCAAAAAGAATGGTAGATTCTAGCGGAATGGTAGAGGAGTGCGCGACCAATAAGGGGCAGCTTCTCGCTAGCCTTGTACGAACCACAACATGAATTTCTGAATTTGTTCACCCAGGTCATCATCCCAGCGTTGTTGGGAAATTTGACAAAATTCTTCATTTGAATCCTTGATCCCATAGATCGTAATTACCATGCTCTCTTATGACAACCCTCACCACTGATTTGTGCTAATCTATGATTAAGCATGTTAACTGACTGATTGACTGAAATTCTGAACTGATTGATTTAGTTCAAATGCATTTCTATCTATTTGTCATTGATTTATCTATTCATGTCTTAAGTTTCGAACTGCAAATTGAAGGCCTTATCGGCGGTCGAATCCGAAATTGATTAATGTTTTATGCTAATTGAAATTTATGTGATTTTATGGTATATTTAATTGAAATGTGTTTTGGTATGACTAAATTAGATTCAATAGTATTAAATTACAAAAGTTGAACTTATCTACAAATTTGCCATCTAGTGGATTAATCTAGGCCAACCCCTTTTCACTTCATACACTTTTGACACAATATTTCCTCAGCCATTTTGAGAGCAATAAACCGACTAGAGAGAGAGAGATAGGAAATAGTTTGATTTCATCAAGAATTGGCTTGGAGGCTTAGGAGATTGAGGGATTCCTTGCATATTGAGCTTTTACATTTGAAATTAGAGACCTAAGGTAGGATATTCATCCTTTGGTTTATGAATTTAAGTTGTGACTTGCATGGTCCATGCTAATTTTGAAGTCTAGAGCCAAGATATGGCTTAAATTGTTGAATTGAAGCTTGTATCATGCATGCATGTTCATATTGTTGAGTTTTGAAGTTGTTTCATGAGGATTTCTTCATGTATGTTCATATTTTTGGTCTTGATCTATGAACTCACCATGTTTTGAAGTTAAACATTGCATTTGATCTTGTTTTGTAGCATTGGTGTTCCTAGGAACCCATGCATGTGTTGAATTTGCATTGTTCTTCATGTTCATGAAAACTTCTTTGAATTTGTGTTCAATTGAACTACATGTGGGCTTTGATTTCTTAAATTGATCTTTGAAACATGTCATATTATGAGTTTACAAATGTTTTCCAGAAAATTAGCCCAAAAGGATCGATTTTGATGCTTTAAAGTTGAGTTTTGAGCTTGAGGTTCAAATCTGGAAATTCCAGATTTTGGACTCACGCTCAAGCGAGGAACTCCACGCTCGAGCGTACACACTGAGTTCATGCAGTCCGCTCGAACGGGGAAAGTGATGCTCAAGTGGGAAATGCATGTATCCAGTACTTTGTATGTGTTTACAGTCTGCTCGAGCGAGGGAATGCACGCTCGAGCGAGGACTTGTGCCTCACGCTCGAGCGGGGATTGAGCGTCCGTCGAGCGTGAATTGCATGTATCCAGTACTTTTGCATGATTTTACAGTCCGCTTGAGCGTGGTTTCCCCCGCTTGAGCGTAGCTCTTTTGTTCTGCATGTCCACTCGAGCGTAGAAAGTCACGCTCGAGCGTGGACCCCTGTTTCAGCAAATTTGAAAAGTGTTTTTAAGTGCATCTTTGCATCCTCATTCCATCCTAGGCACTCCTAGGCCTAGTTTAAGGCATCTTAATGAGGATATTGATGTAGAACCACACCGAGGCAAATTAGGGATTAAGTTATTATTTCCCAACTGTGTAGCTTAGTGTGTGTTCATTCTGTAACTGTAGGGTTGACATCCGAGGACGCTCTAGCTGCTTATAACCCAGTACTCTGTGAGTAACAATATTGTAAAGATATGTTCAATTGAGATTATTTTCTGAACAAATGACTGTACTGCTTTATGAAATGACACTGTTTACTGAATGAATGTTTGTTCTATTTGTGAACTGTATTCGTGGTATCTATAGCAATTTACCGTTACTGAACTATTACTATTACTGTTACAGAGATCTTTGTCGGTTTCCATGTTTGGAACCACTACTGTTTACTGATATGATAGCCATCAAGTGACTGTTTGGTCTGTTAAGACCTACTGTACTGTTTTGCTATTGGATGTACCACATATGACTATTATAGTTTCTGAATGATTGTTATGGCATTAAATATGAGCCACAAATTGAATGACTGATATACTGATAAATGACTATTTTCAATACTGAAAGGACATTCATTCTTAACCTCTTTACGCATATGTTACTCACTGGGTTTTAGCTCACTGCTTATATATATATGTAGGTGTTCAGGCACCGGACCGTTGCTAGAAGCGTCAAGCTAAGCCCTTGTTTTGTCAAGCCAACCTTTGTGCCTCACTTCGAGGTTCCAGATCTGTTCAAGCTAAGGCTGCTTTTTGGGGTGTCTCAGATTCACCCTATCTGTCTCTGTTATGTATAGACTGTATAGACTGAATGATATTTGTACTGTACTGTTATGGTAAGGATTTGGTCCTTGACCTGAATGCCTGTAAATGATGTATGTATATACTGTTTTTGTTCTGTATGTGTATATGTATAAAAAGTCTTTTTGCATACAGACTGTCACAACTCATTGGATATCTTTTAATTACTGTTTTGGCTTTCGCCAATCCTTATACTTTGTATTACTGTTTTACTGTTAAGCAGGCCTTCGGTAATCTCGAATTACTGGCCGGTTACGGTGCTAAACCCATAGGGGCGGGTTTGGGTCGTGACATCTCTACACTGGCTTTGGCAACTTCAATGACTTGAGATTGTTGAAGCTTCATGCGGTCAATGTCTTACTGCATTTCTGCTTGCTGAGAGAGGAGTTGTTGGACCATGGAGGCCAACTGATCCAATTTTTATTCCAGGGTAGGAGAGGAGGAAGCAGGTGCAGAGTGGGAGGATGAGGGAATGTCACAGGTAGAAATGGATTATGAATTAAGGTTTAGATTGTGAAGCCTCGAATTTAGTGAAGCAATCCTATCCAACAACGGACCCTGAACCATGAAATCAAGATGGTTTATTTTGTGAGAGAGAGGAGAGATCAGATGGAGGTAGTGGAGTAGAAGGACCAGGAGTGGAGAAGAGAATGAATGAAGGATTGGGAAGGGAAGAACCAGGAGTTGTAGGAGCAGAGGAAGAGAGGGATTTCCTGGACTTGGTCCAGACATTGTTGCTCAAGGAATACCCCATATTTCTCAGTGTTTTAGCCCCATAACAAGAGAGATCTTGAGGAACTTTTTCTTCCCCCTTAAGATCAATTTTGAAATGTTTGAAAATCTTTGTGAAAACCATCCCATAGAGAAATGTTTGATTATTTTGTTTATGAGCATTGATGATACAGTGAACCACCAAAAAACCAAAATCAGTGAGAACACCAATGGATGGAACCCAAATGAGATGAGTGTGACCATAAGTGATGGCATCAAAGCGTCCTGAGTGAGGAATAATGTTGTGTGTGATGATGAGATGTAAAAGTCTCATTTCAAAGGAAAGATCTTTCCCAAAGACAATGACATGATGATTTAGGTTGGGGTTATTAGTGAGGAATCTGAGACCAATAAGATGAGAGTATGTGGGGGGTTTAATAGCAACCGATGGAGTGACTTTATGACCATCATTAGAGGTTTTCAAAATGGAGTTGATGATAGAGGGTGTCAAAGTGAAAGGAACTTCTTTTACGAAACAATCTAATGTATGAGGAGAAGATTCCTCATTGTAAGACAGATTAGCAAAAAACTCCTTGATGAGAGTGGGATAGATATCACAGTTGAGTTTTAAAATGGAGGACCATTTTTTGTTATCAAACCAAGCTTTTATAGGAATTGAGTGTCTTTCAAAAAAAAAAAAAAAAACAATATCAATGGTTCTACTAGAAAGTACTTTTCTTAGGTTGAAGTCCTTATTGAAAGCAGATCTGCACTCATGTTTCTTGAACCGAAGCACAGGAGGAGAACCAGCGACGGCGGTGGAAGAGGAAGAGATGCGTGGTCGCTTCTTTGTTAGAACAAGAGGAGGAGCTTGAGGATCTATTGAGAGGAAGAAGAGAGGTTGCGAGAGAGATGAATGAAGATTGGAATGTGAATCGACGGTGGGAGTCGTCGGAATAGGAAGGGGCTAGGGCTAGAATATTAATGGGTGTTACAAGAGAAATTGGAAGGGTCACGTGGTATATATATACCCTTGAGAAGGTATCGACCCTTGGTGTAGACACCCAATTTTTGACCGCCCGCAAGACTTGAACGCTTTGTCCTGCGCACTCGATGATGAAAGTTGCGTTGAATGTGGTTCGAATTCTCAACGAAGGATCTAAGTTCAAGCTTCGAAACGAGCCCAAACCTTTCATATTTACATTGTTTGTACCCCAGAATTTCATTTTTGAACCTTATACTGACCTGCACTGAGCCTGAAACAAATGAACATGGGAGCACATTGGGAGCTGGCTGTGGCCATTTGGGGCCGGCCGGGTCTCTTTGGCAAGAAGCACTGTTCTGGGCAAGAATTAGCCAGCTATCCATTTTTGAAGATATTTTTGACCTATTTTACTAAAATTCTATAAATACGAGCTGATCGCATTATGTTAAGGGTTGTAAAATTTTTAAAGAAGCTAAATCACCCTTACAAGCTCCTTCTTCTTGTGCAAGCTAGCTTTGAGATATTTTGTCACCCTTACACCATATCTATACACCATATACAACCTTAAAGCAAAGCCTTAGAGCCTTGGTTGAGACTTGTGAATCACGATTCACACTTGAGAGGGCCTTTGGATTAAGTTTGGTTTACAACAAAAGATTGTTCTCGTCAAGAGGTAGAAGCTTACCACCTTTCTCTTTGCGTTCATTTTTGTCTCTTTCTATCTATTTCTAGTATTTTTGTGTTGTTTTGGATCTATTCCAAGTGTTGGAACTTGGGGTTGAATAGCTACCAAAGGTAGAGAGGGCTAACACCCTTTGTTGTGCCTTAACTCATAGCTCATACCTCTTGTTCTTGGTCTCTTTTTTTTGGCTTTCAAACTGATTTTCAGAGTTTAAAAGGGCTGAAAAACATGGTTTAAAAGTTTCAAAAAGTGGAAAGGTTAGCCACCTCTCCTTGGTCTTGTTTACTAGCTTTGTGTCTCTTCATTCTTCCTCTCTTTTTGTGCACTTTTAGCCATTGTTTTTCATGTATTAAAGGCTATTTAGGGCAGTCCTAATTTATTTAATTAGTTTATACTTTGAATATCTAGCGTGTTGTGTTGTAAGTCCTCGTGGCTTCGGTTGTTTAGGCCTTAAGACACCGAGTCATTTGAGTTGATGGCTTTGCTTTACTTAGTTTTCATATCAAGAGTCTCATCCTAATAATCAAGTTCACATGATCATTTCTGCACTCTCCATCCTTTCTTCTTTTCTTTCGTTTGAGAGTTATTTCAAACGATTGATTGTTTTTTAAGGCATGAGAAAGAGACCTACACTCAATGGCTTAATCTCTACGAAGGTTCATTGTCAAGGCGTAGTCTCCCTTTTATGCTATGAATCATTACTCGTTTGACATTTCTTCTTATTTAGTGGACTTAAACATCACTTTGGACAAATTGATTAAAGAATGGAAATGATTAATAAAATTGGTTTAAAATGAATGAAACCGACATAAAGAAAATGTTTAGATAGTTGGATTTGGCCGGACGTTATGCCAAGTCCATCACTCCAAGAATTGTTACTTTTCAATCCATGATACGTTTATGAAACTTAGAGCATGTCTACTTCCCTCTTTGAGCCTTCGTGATAGGAGAGAGAGGTGGTCATATTCATTGTATTTATTAACTTTTTTGTCCAAATGTGCCCGAAATAATCAAGCGATCAACTTGCTATCGTTGATGGTTTTGAACTCGAATTTGTTCTTCTCTTGAGCTTCCCCATGATAGAAAAAAGTAGGAAGGACAAACAAAACTTAAGCTGCTCTGTCTACACTGTTTTCACCTTAGAGCACAAAAACAGGTTTTGCATGAAATTTGGGTATAACCAGCCTTGGTTGGACCCAGCCAGGCCATAGTGTTTGGTAAGTAGTGCATTTTCGGCAGAAACAGAGGGTAGTGGCTAAGGGTGGAACATAACAGTCCAGGCAGACAGAGCAGTTTCTGAACACCGTTTTCATCAATGCACATGCAATCTTGGCGAATTATGAATTATTTAAATTATTGTAATTATTATAATTGTTATAATATCATTGTTGTAAATTAAATAGTTAGCTAGCTATTCATTATTCATTTGGGTTTGTAATAGCTAGTTTTAATTCGGACACTTGGACTCTCATGCGGACCCTCCTGCGTGAGGGCAAAATTGTAATAAGTGTATATGTCTTCCAACCCTCATTTCTTTCTCCCTTTTATTTCTCCGTTTATAATGGTAGCATAGAGCATCAGGTTTTAATTAGCATTGTTCATGTCTCGCATCCATTTGTCTTGCATACATAAGGGTTTGGCTCATCATTTTAAACCAACGTCAAGATCAAATTCTTTGCTTGAATACATGTTTATCCCATGTCTTGGATTGAATCAAATGCCATGCTAGTAGCTGAACTTGTTATTTGCATAATTGCGTGTGTTGCATTAGTCATATTGCATTGTTTAGGAGCATGTATATTTCCTAATTACTTTGCTTTGTTTGGTTTGCCTTGGAGTACTAAGTGAGCACTTATTGCTTTAACATGCTGCATTGCGTGTGATTGTTGCCATGACAAATAATACTATGAGCCTAAGTGCTTAATTGAGATAACTCTTGAATGCCTATGGATGAAGACTAATTGCTTGAATTAGAATAACTTGATTAATGTACATATGGGATCACTTTTTCAAGTGGTACATATTCAAAACAAACATCAAATCAAGTGTTTCAATTTTTTCAAATTAGTCTATATTTGTATGCATCACATAGTAAGAATTAGCCTAATAATTAGAACAAGAGCATATACTGTATATACAAATCACATCATGATTAGTAGAGGCCGATCTTTGATCGGGCGAGTGGGGTGCTCAATTTATGACCTTCTCCTCTCGTACCTAAGTTCCTGAGCCGAGATACTTTGGTAATGACGGATAAGTGGCCTTTGGCATGAGTCTCGGGCTTCCTAACTTTTTCAAAAATATTTAGGTAGTGACTCTGTAATCTGGCAAAGCAGTCCATTTTTGGCATTTTGATTCAAAATCAATTTTCCAAAAGAATTGCCGAATTTGGACTCATTTGTGTTTATCTATTTCACATTGCACTTGTGAATTCAGATTTAGAACTACGGGAGTCCGAATTGTAGGGCTAGTCGTATTCGAAAAGAGCACGAAAAGCAACCTACACTTGGGAAGAGAGGAGTCAACCCTTCGAAGTTGAAAAGACCGCGCGACGAAAACCTTAGCCAAAGGTAGGTGTCGACCTTTAGAGGAAGGGGGGTCGACACTAAAAAACAGTGTCCTCAGACACCTCAGATGTCGACACCCTCGAAGAGAGGTATTGACCCTAAAAAACAGTGAACGAAAAATCAACTGGTGTTGACACTAGCAAAGATGGGTGTCGACCTTTATCAATAGAAAGCACAAGGCTGGTTCATAAGGTGTCGACCCTATAGAGTAGGGGGTCGACCCCTAAAGGTCCTGGAAGACAAAATCTAGTGACTTTCAAAGCAAATTTCACAATGAAGCATAATGACACATAGTTTAACATCACATAGGAATATTTAACATGCTAAGCTCAGTTTGAATGAAGTAGAATTGTTCCTCATTGAGAGGCTTAGCAAAAATATCAGCCAATTGTTGGCTTGTAGGCATAAATTCGAGTTCGATGTCACCTTTAAGTACATGATCTCGTAGAAAGGATGCCTTATTTTAATGTGTTTAGTGAGTGAGTGCTATATTATATTTTTTTGAAAGACTAATGGCGCTAGTGTTATCGCATTTAATAGAGATGTGATCAAAGTGAAATTCAAAATCAAGAAGTTGTTATTTCATCCAAAGCATTTGAGCACAACAACTAGCGGCGGCAATATATTCTGCTTCAACTATCAATAAAGCCACATAATTTTATTTTTTTTACAAAACCATGATGTGAGTGAATTACCAAGAAAATAACAAGTGTCACTAGTGCTTTTTCAGTCAATTCTACATCCCGTAAAGTTGGCATTCGAGTAACCATAAAGGTCAAAAACATTTGTTTTAGGGTACCAAAGATCCAAAAGTGATGTACCAACAAGATATCTAAAAATGCGTTTTACTGTGGTAACGTGTGATTCTTTTGGAGCTGATTGAAAACATGCATACATACAAACACTAAACATGATGTCAAGTCTACTAGCAGTTAGATAGAGTAAGGAACCAATCATACCTCGATATTTCTTTTCTTCTACCAGTTTACTTTGTTCATCTTTGTTGATTTTAATTGATGCACTCATGGGAGTTACTGCAGGTTTGGATAAGTCCAGTTCAAACCTTTTGATGAGATCATTGATATATTTAGCTTGAGATAGATGAATTCCATATTGGGTTTGTTTTATTTGTAGTCCGAGAAAGTATGTCAACTCTTCCATCATACTCATTTCAAATTTGCCCTGCATATCCTTAGCAGATTCCTCTCACAAAGATTCATTAGTAGCATCGAATATGATATCATAAACATAAATTTGAACAATAAGCATATCATCATTTTTGGTTTTTATAAAAAGAGCACTACAAGAAAAGTGGGTATATGAGACGGGACTATTTGCGACGGCGCACTTGCCGTCTCAAAAAGTCACTTTTTGCGACGGCAGAAAATGCCGTCTAAAAAAGGCAGAGTATTTGCGACGGCACCATTTGCCGTCTCAAAAAAGCATAGCATTTGCGACGGCACAATTTGCCGTCTCAAAAAATGAGAGCATTTGCGATGGTATTTTCTGTTGTCGCAAATACTCTGTTTTTTTGAGACGGCAAATTGTGCCGTCGCAAATGCTCTGTTTTTTTTGAGACGGCAAATGGTGCCGTCGCAAATACTCTGCCTTTTTGAGACGGCATTTTCTGCCGTCGCAAAAAGTGACTTTCGTGTTTTTTTTTAATTTTTAGTGAATATTTTTAAAATTTTAAATATTTTTTTTAGATGCACCTTACTTAGATGTATCTAAAAAAAAATTATGAAAAAATATTTTTAAAAATTAATAAATACATAAAAATACCAAAAAAAATGTATTGAATTATTGTATTTTTGGTCATTTTGCCGTCGCAAAAAGTATTAGCGACGACATTAGGAGTATTAGCGACGGTATTTTACCGTCGCAAAAAGTCAATTTTTTTGTAGTGGAGTGGTATCAATTTTCCTACGAGAAAAACTTTTTTCAATAAGAAAATTGTTTAAGCGTTCATACCAAGCTGTAGGGGCTTGTTTTAAACCAGACAAAGCTTTTGAAAGTTTAAAAACGTGGTCTGGATGTTTGTGATTTTCAAAACTGGGAGGTTGTTCAATATATACTTCCTCCAAAATATACCCATTTAGAAAAACACTTTTCACATCCATTTGGTAAAGTTTAAAATCTCTTAAGCAAGCAAATACAAGCAACATGTGAATGGCTTCAAGATGAGCAATAGGTGCTGTAGCTTACTTTTCGTGCTTTTTTCGGATACGATAGCCCTACCGTTCGGGCTCCTGTGATTCTAAATCTGATTTCACAAGTGCAATATGAAATAGATAAACATAAATGAGTCTAAATTCGACAAATCTTTTGGAGAATCGATTTTGAATAAAAAATACCAAAAATGGAACGCTTTGCCAAATTATAGAGTCGCCACCTAAATATCTTTTTAGAAAATTTAGAAAACTTGAGACTCATGCCAAAGGCCACTTATCCGTCATCACCGAAGTGTTATGGCTCAGAAACTTAGGTATGAGAGAGAAAGGTTATGAATTGAGCACGCTACTCACCCGATCAAAGATCGGCCTCTACTAATCATAATGTAATTTTTATTTACAGTATATGCTCTTGTTTCGATTATTAGACTAATTTTACTATGTAATGCACACAAGTATAGACTAATTAGCGAAAGTTGGAACAATTTGATTTTATGTGTGTTTTGAAAGGTGTTTGAATATGTACCACTTGAAAAAATGATCTCATATGTACACTTAAGCAAATTATCCTAACTTAAGCAATTAGCCTTCATCCACAGGCATTCAAACATGTATCTCACTTAAGCACTTAGCCTTATGGAAAAGATGCTTGATATGGCAACAATCACACACATGCAATATACTAAATCAAAAAAATTCTTACCCCAAATAGCTAAGGCGAGCCAAAAAAGAGGAAATAGTTAGAAAAAATGCATGATCCTAACAATGTAAATGACTAATGCAACACATGCAAAGATGTAACTAATAGGTTCAGTTTATTTAACGTAGTATATGAACCAGTTTGATAACATGTAGTTAAGCACGAATTCAAATGAAGAATGTGAAATAACCACAAAGTTAGAATGATGTGCCGAATCCAATGCATGCAAGGCGAATGGATGCAAGTCATGGAAAATGCTAATTTAAAACATGATACTCTATGTTATCCATCATAAATGAGTAAATAAAAGGGAGAAAGAAATGGAGGTTGAAAGACATACACAATATTACAATTTTGCCCTCACACAAGAGGGTCCAAATAAATGCCCTACTTACTTAAAGCTAATTATTACAAAACCAAAATAATTAGCTAACTAATTATTACAATTTGAATAATCTAAGAAATTAATTAACTAAGCTATTACAAGTTCAAAGCAATTTACTACTTAATTAACTAATTAACTAAGAGCTATGTAAGCTAATGAAGATCGAGCGGGGGGTAAGGAACCACACATGCCAGTCTGAACATCCTCCCAGAAATGCCTCTATTTTGCTGCCGGAACTGTTCTGTCTGCAGAAAATACTTTTGTTTTTGCTTCAACTTCTGCTCTGTTTTGCAGGAAAATGACACTGCCTGGCTGAAAAGAGGTGGCCGGCCGACCAGAAAAAGTGGTCGGCCAGATTCAAATGGTGGCCATCCGACCACTATTATTGATACTGCTCTGCTACAGTAGAAAAGGAAAAGAGCAGAAACAAAGTGTTTCCAGGGGATGTTTATCCTCTCTGCCTCTTCCTATCATGAAATTGATCAAATGAGGGGTAGAATCGATTTACAAATCATCAATGGTTGCAAAGTTGTTGCATGATGATCCATGACTTGATTGGACAAGGGCTCAATAAGTGAAAATAAAGGACCAACAAAACCTCCTCCCTATCATGACATGATCAAGGAAAGTGGTTGACATTGATTTTTGAGCCATTATCATTACTAAAAGTATGAAATGACTCAAAATTCAATAGGTTCAATTAACGTCCAATTGAACCCAACTTGATTTTATTATCTTGTACCATTTTAGTCTAATTTTATTGCCTCTTTTACTTACCTTTCCATTCATTAGTCATTTTAGTCCAAGAATGAGAATTAAGTCCACTAAATGGAGAGAAGTGTCAAACAAGAAGTTGTTTTGGGCATGAGAGATATGTAATGCCTTGATAATGAACCTCTGAAGAGATTAAATCATTAAGCATGGAAAGGTCTCTTTCTCAAGCTTAAACAACACTCGGTTAAAACAACTCCCAAACAAATAAAAAGGCAAGAAATGAGAGAGAGTGCATGGGTGATTATAGGTGAACATAAGTATGGAAAGCATAAAATAAATACTATCAACTCAAATAGGTTGGTGTCTAAGCCCCAAACCACCAAACCTATGAGGACAATTACACTGCAAGCATACTATACAAAACATGATGAAGTAAATACACCAAAACAGTCCTAAAATGAGTGAAAATAGTGCTAGAATTGAGTTGAAAAAACTAAAAAAAAGTAAGCTAAAATACGAGAGAAATTGAGCTAGTAAGCAAGCCAAAGGAAGGGTGGCAAACTCTTCAATTTTTGAGACTTCAAAACCACATTTTTAGCCTCTGAAAAACTCTGAAAATTAGTAGGAAAAAGTTGGAAAATAGATGGGAAACACAAGTGTAAAATCTTGGAAAATAAAGTTCAAAGAAGGGTGGTTAACCCCTATACCTTGGATAGCTTTAAGCCACAAGTTTCAGCTCATAAAAATAGTGGAAAGACAGTCCAAAAACAGCAAGTAAAGATAGGGAGGAAGTAGTGCAAAGAAGCTAGAAATTATACCTCTTGAAGAGAAATAACACTTTGATTCACAAACCCACAAATCCTCACCCTCAAGTGCTGAAATTCAAGCTCAAGAACTTCAGCAAGAAGCCCTAAAAATTTGGTTTAGGAAGAACAAATAGAGAGTGTATAGATTGCAAGATAGATATATATGTATATATATATATATATATAAAGAGAGAGAGAGAGATATTTCAAGAATTTTGGCATTTCAAATTTTCTAACCTAAAAACATAAGGTATGGTCCTCCATCTATAGAACAATTGGTTGATATCTCGAAAATATCTGTGTTGAGCCAGCTGGTGCAGTGCATGCACATGGGGGGGACAACTGTCAACCAATATCTGCTCTATCGGAACAATTGGCTGGCCGGCCACTAGTTGGCTTGTAGGTCTTTGAGTGGTCAAGCTTGAAAAAAAATCTGTCTTGGTCCAAAAGTGATGCAAGGTTTGTAGGCTTCTAAGACTCAAAACCGAGGCTTCCTGTTGAGGAAATCGAGCGTTTGTATAGCGTATAAATTCATCATTGGGTGATCAACCTGAGGCGCCTAAGTCTTAAGGGCGGTGAAAAATGAGGTGTCTACAAGTGCAAATATTTTATCAAAATCAATGCCTCTTCTTAGTTATAACCTTGAGCTACAAGTCTAGCTTTATTTCGAATAACAACACCTGATTCATCCATTTTGCTTCAAAAAACCCATTTTGTTTCAATAACGGAATGATCCTTAGGACGAGGAGTCAAAAACCAAACTTCATTTCTTTCAAACTGATTTAACTCTTTTTGCATATCAAAAATCTAGTTTTCATTGTGTTCAACCTCAGAAAAATTTTTTGGCTCAATTTGATAAACAAAAGCTAAATTTCCACAAACATTATGAATAGAAAAACGAGTTCTTACAGCTTGTGCGGCGTCTCCTATAATGAGATCTTTGGAATGTCCATGAGCGTACTTTCATTCTTTGGGCAGATCATTTTCTTTTGCTAGATGAGTATACTCTTTTTGGAGATCTTCCATAGAGACTTCAACATTGGGTTTCGAAAAATGAAGTTCATCATTTTCTGATAAGTAAATGCCTTCTATTTTTCGATTAGATTCTGCAACATCATCACTAACAATCTTCTTGGAAGCAAAGGAGTTAGATTCATGAAAAACAGCGTGTATAGATTCTTCAACGAGTAAAGTTGTTTTATTAAAGACACAATAAGCTTTACTAGAATTTTCATAGCCAAGAAACACGGCTTCATCACATTTAGCATCAAACTTCCCAAGATTTTTTTTTATTGTTATTAAGTACAAAACATTACAACCAAATGCACGTAAATGACCAATGTTAGGTTTTCTTCCTTTCCACAATTTATATGGCATTTTCTTAAGTATGGGTTTAATCATGGCACGATTAATAACAAAACAAGCTGTATTGACGGCTTCCGCCCAAAAATATCTCGACAAATCATTTTCACAAAGCATAGTACGAGCCATTTCCTCAAGAACTCTATTTTTTCTTTCTATCACACCATTTTGTTGAGGAGTTCAAGGAGTTAAAAAATTATGATAAAGGCCATGCTCATTACAAAAAAGAATAAACTCATCATTATCAAATTCTCTACTATGATCACTTATAATGCTACAAATAGCAAGACTAATCACATTTTGAATATGTTTACAAATAGCTAAAACTACAGAGAAAATATCACTTTTGTGTGCCAAGAAAATCACTCAAGTAAATCTAGTATAATTGTCACGACCCAAATCCGCCCCTATGGGTTTAGCACCGTAACCAGCCAGTAATTTGAGATTACCGAAGGCCGGCTTAACAGTAATACAGTAATACAGAGTACAGAGGCTGGAGGAAGCCAAAATAGTAATTAAAAGATGTCCAATGAGCTGTGACAGTCTGTATGCAAAAAGACTTTTCATATATATATATATATATACAATCAGTACCAAAACAGTATGTACAATAAATACAAACATTCAGGACAGGGATTTAATCCCTATTAGAGCAGTACAGTACAACACTACTTAGTCTATACAGTAATTACAAAACAGATACAAAAATGGAGAAACTAAAACACCCCAAAAGCCCTAGCTTAAAGGACTTGGAATCTCGCAGTGAGGCACAGTGGTTGGCTTTGACAAAAGGGAGTTTAACCCACGCTCCTAGCTCCGGTCTGGTGCCTGAACACCTACATATATATATAAACAGTGAGCTAAAGCCCAGTGAATAACATAATGTGTAAAGAGGTTAAGAATGAATGTCCTTACAGTAACGAAAACAGTTCATTGAATCAGTATATCAGTCATTTAGTCATAACAGTCATATGTGGTACATTCATTAGCAGAACAGTACAGTAAACAGTAAGTCTTAAAAGACCGAACAGTCAATGATGGCCATCGTAACAATAAACAGAAGTTCCAAGATAGGAACTGACAGAGATCTCTGTAACAGTAGCAGTAACAGTAACAGTAGTTGCTAAGGATGCCGCAATACAATTCAGAATAGAGGACAAATATTCATTCAGTTAACAGTAAACAGTTCAGAAAACAGTTCAGTTAATCATTCAGAAAATATTCATTTTCGAACATATCTTTACAACATTATTACTCACAGAGTTCTGAGCTATAGATAAGCTAGTACGTGTCCTCGGATGCCAACCCTACACAGTTACAGAGTGAACACACACTAAGCTACACAGTTGGGAAAAATAATAACTAAATCCCTATCTTGACTCGATGTGGTTCTATATCAATATCCTCATTAAGATGCCTTAAATTAGGCCTAGGAATGCCTATGATGGAATGAGGATGTAAAGATGCACTTTAAAAACATTTTCAGAAAACAGAGGTCCCGCTCGAGCATGGGTTTACCCGCTCGAGGGTACAGGCAAACAAAATACTCCGCTCGAGCGATTTGCAAAACGTAACAAAAGTACTGGATGGGTGAAAATCACGCTCGATTGGGCGCTCGCTACCCGCTCGAGCGTGTGACACAAGTCCTCGCTCGAGCGTCCAATACCACACTCGATCGGACTGTAAAACAATGTAAAGTGCTGGATGCACGAATTTCACGCTCGAGTGCCAGTAACTCCGCTTGAGCGTGAGTCCAAAATTTGGAATTTCCAAATTTGAACCTCAAGCTCAAAAACAAGTTTCAATGTACCAAATTCGATCCTTTTGGGCTAATTTTCTAGAAAACACTTTAAAACTCATAGTATAACATGTTTTGAAGATCAATTTGAGAAATCAAAGCCCAAAGATAGTTCAATTAAACCCAATTTCAAACCAAACTTCAAGAACATACTTTAAATGTAACATGCATGGATTTAAACAACTCCAAGGCTTCAAATACTTGCTCCAAAGAGCCAATTCCTTCAAAACCAAGATGAATTCATGGTCCATTACAAAAATATGAACATGCAAGAGGAATTTCATGAACATTAACTTCAAAACTCAAGAATGGCAACATGCATGCATGGATTAAGCTCTTAATTCAACATATTAAGCAAATTTTGACTCCAATTTCCAATATAACAAGAATCAAGCAAGAACTAACTTAAAGACAAGTTTAAGAAGGTGGATTCTCTACCTTAGACCTTGAATATCAAGTGTAGGAAGCTCAACTATGAAATCAACCTTTAATTTCTTTAATTCACCAAGCAATTCACAAGATGGAATTCAATTTCTCTCACTCTCTCTCTCTCTTAGTCGGTTGAGGGCTCAAGAATGGCTGAACAAATGTTTTGTTTGAATATAATAAGGCTTCAATATGTGTTGCCTAAGTGGTCCACTAACATGGCATTATGGTAAATACTTAGACTTTTGTACTTCAATGCTATTTAATATAATTTAATCATACCGAATCACATTTCAAGTAAATATACCATAAAATCACATAAATCTCAATTAGCATAAAACACTAATCAATTTCCGGTTCGGCCGCTAATAAGGCCTTCAATTTGCGGTTTAAAACATAAAACATGAACGGATAATTTGACAATCGAACAGATAGAAATGCGCTTAAACAGATACAGACAATCAATCAGTTTAGTAATTCAGTCAGTCAGTCAGTTAACATGTCTAATCATAGATTAGCACTAATCCGTGTTATTATCAGTAAACAAGAGTGAGGGTTGTCACAATAATCATCCACACAAACAAGACAATAAGATTTACCACCAACACTTAAAGTTCTAGATGGTCTAAACAAGTCAATATGCAACAATTGAAGAGGTCTAGAAGTGGAAATAATATTTTTGGATTTGAAAGAAACTCTTGTTTGTTTTCGTTGTTGACAAGCATCACAAAGCCTATCTTTTTCAAAATCAATTTTTGGTAAACCAAAAACCAAGTCAAATTTTGAAAATTTTGAAAGCAAGTCCATATGAGCATGTCCTAACCTTCTATGCCATAACTAGCTAGATTCATTTATAACATATAAACACTTAACATCATGATTAGGAGATAAACTATGTAAATCAAATACATACACATTTTCATGCCTATGACCAATAAAAAACACTTTGTTATTAGTAGAATTTTTAATGGTGTAGTGGGATTTTTCAAAAGTGACATGATTACCTTTATCACACATTTGACTAATACTAAGCAAGTTAATTTTCAATCCTTCGACAAGCAACACATTTTCGACAATGGGTGAAGAAGTTTTACCAATACTACTTTCGCCAATGGTTTTTCCCTTACTATTGTCTCCGAAGGTTACGTGACCTTTTCTTTTGGATTTAAGGGTTGAGAAGATTGCTCTATTGCCGGTCATATGCCTTGAGTATGCACTGTCAAGGTACCACCGACCTAAAGCACACTTGCAAAAATCAAATTTTTGTTAGCCTTTTGATACCCATTCTTTCTTGGGTCCATAAGAGTTAGGATTTGAAGTATTTTTGGGAACTCACTTCTTTTTCATTCTAACAAATGAGTTTCTTTTAACAGGACATGAAGGAGAAATGTGACATTTTCTTCCATAATAATGACATGTGAGATGAGAATGGTTAGATAATGCATGGACAAAGGTCTTTTTGGAATTTTTTATTTTTGAAAAAGGTTTATATCCAATCCCCATTCTTCTAAAGGTTTGATTTTGACTTTTGAGAATTTTATCTAAGGTATCTCTACTTTAAATAAATTTTGAAAGAGCATTTGTTAAATCTTCTATGTTTTCATTTAAAACAATTTTCTTCTTTTTTAAAATTTCATTTTCTTTTTGTAACTCATATACTTTCTTTTCAAAAATGGAAAATTCTTTTTCAGTTGAAATTTATTTCTCATTTTCTATTGTCAAGACTTCATTTTCTAAAGTATTGATCTTAGAAGTCAAGGATTCCTTTTCTTGTGATAAACTCAAAATCATTTTCTTTTGATAACTACTTTTCGAACTCAGTTTTTTAAATTCAGTATGCAATTCATCAAAGGCAGTTTGTAATTCATCAAAAGTGAAGGATTCATCATTTACTTCATTTTCATCTTCATCTTCAAATGCCATCAAGCTTAGATTTGTGACTTCATTTTTACAAATGTCAATCTCTGAGTCACTGTTATCACTGTCTTCTTCCCATACTACGATCATGGCTTTCTTCTTGTTCTTCATAAATTGTTTCTTGAGCTCCGAACATTTCGATTTGTAGTGCCCCGATTTGTTGCATTCATAGCAAGTAGCTTCAGATTTTGTATGACTTTCAACTTTTTGAAAATCTTTGTTGAAGTCTTTTCTGAAAAACTTCCTTACACCTTGTTTCTTCTTCACAAACTTTTTGAACCTCTTGGCAATGAATGTCATTTCTTCACCTTCCTCTAAAGCATCTTCTTCTTTTTGAAATTTTGAGGTAGACTTGAAAGCTATCCATTTCTTCTTGTTCTTGTCTTCTTCTTCTTTTCTTTCTTACATAATGAGCTCATGGGTTACGAGAGATCCCATTAATTCATCAAGGCTTAATGTTGATAAGTCCCTTGCTTCTATCACTGCGATGACTTTGTTCTCCTTGCTTTTTGGCAATGATCTGAAGACTTTTCTGACAATTTCTGCATTAGTATAAGTCTTTCCAAGAGATTTTAGACTATTTATAATATCTGTAAAGCGGTGAACATTTGAGATTTGTTCTCATCAGGCTTTATTTTGAAGAGCTCATAGTTGTGAGCAAGCAAACTAACTCTAGACTCTTTGACTTGAGTTATTCTCTCATGAGTTACAATAAATTTATCCCAAATTTCTTTCGCCGTTGTACAAGTGCATATTCTGTTGAACTCAGTAGCATCAAGTGCATAATACAACATGTTAACAAATTTGGCATTAGCTTAAATATCTTTATAATCATCACTAGTCCATTCACTCTCAAGTTTGGGAACTATTAGACCATCTATGGTTTTGGTAAGGACTTTGGGACTATCACAGATGATTTTCCAAACCTCATAGTCGATAGATTGGATATGTATAGTCATACGGGTTTTCCAATAGTTAAAATTTATGCTATTGAAGAATGGTGGTCTATTTGATGCTTGACCTTCAGGAAGAGAGGAGCTAGGGGTTTCCATAGATCACTCAAGGACGATTAAGTCATAATACAAGAGACGAGGCTCTTATACCAATTATTACACATGAAGGCAACCCAAGAAGTGGGTGAGTTGGGTAATTAAAGAAATTTGAACAGAAAATAAGTTTCAAATAACTAAGTGAGTAAATGCAGTAGGCAATTAATACACAGAAAATATAGGAGAGAGAAAGAAGAGCTCAAAGACAAAGATTTATAGTGGTTCGGCTCACCGGCCTACGTCCACTCCTCAAGATACCTTCTTGAGAATTTCTTCACTATGAATCAATGCACCACCAAGCTTCACCTAGCTTGTGAATTTTTACAAATGACTTACTTCAATCAGTTGAGGACCTCTAAACTAAAATGCCTCACTTTGTAAGTGTTTCACTCAGAAAATAGGAATAGAAATAAGAGGTACAACTGTAATCTTTTACAGATTTTCTCTCTCAAAAGATAGATATGAAAATGTAAGCACAGAGGTAATTTAAGACTCACTTAGATATGAAATGAAAGTATAATGAAGTATAATAAAAGCTCTTGAATGCTCTAGGTTTCTTGTATTGGACAAGTGTATCTATTGAACATGGAGAGCTTCTTCTTTATAGCATTAATGGCTTCTAGCTATTGGAAAGAAGTAGATTTGAATCTTTTAGCCGTTGGAGCAAATCATGAAGGATATCTTCCAGTTGTGTTTGATCAGTGTATGATCTATTGAACATGGAGAGCTTCTTCTTTATAGCATTAATGGCTTCTAGCTATTGGAAAGAAGCAGATTTGAATCTTTTAGCCGTTGGAGCAAATCATGAAGGATATCTTCTAGTTGTGTTTGATCAGTGTATGATGTATACATACTGTAGACAGGCCTTGGGAAGAGAAGGATCATTAAATGTACAAGCTTTTCATTAAATGCTCACCTTCATGAGTCAACTTCTTGGAGAGGATATGATATTAGAAGATCTACTCAGGGATCAGAAATGATGACATATTCTGCACATAGATCAGAAAAAGTGGCTGAGAAAAGAGCAATGTCAGTCCAGATCTAATTTGGTAGCTGGATTTTTGAAACCCAGATTTTACAGGTGTCGAACCTTACAAACTGGATGTCGACCCTTTACTCTCTTTTCTTCTCTAAATTGATTTCTAGATGTTACTAGTGTCGACCCTTATTATTTTTAGTGTTGAACCTTGTTGTTGGATTGTGTTTTGAAATTTAGTGTCGACCCTTGTTATTCTTGATGTCGACCCTTGCTGTTGGATTGCATTTTGAAATTTAGTGTCGACGTTTACTGTTCTTGGTGTCGACTCTTGCTGTTAGATTGTATTCTGAAATTTAGTATCGACCCTAACTGTCTTGGTGTCAACCCTTGCAGCTAGAACACTTAGGCATTTTGAGTTTCACTCTGGTATCGACCGTTGGACCTGTTTTAAGCATAAATAGTGTTTTGCATGCATGTGTTAATTTCATGTTTTTGAGGGGCCAAAAATCATTGAAAAAACAACACTATAGAAGCGTATATCTTTTAGAACCATTGAAGCACAATTTGTATAATATTATTTTGAAAACTTGGAATAATAAAATGAGTTCAAAGTATTTGTCAATAATCAAAATCAATAAGAATTTAAATTTGAATAACCTTGGGACTAACAATAAACATATCGATCATACATTAAAATCTAATAACCATTCATTACATAACAAAAACATTTTGTATATTAAAATAATGATTATATATTAAAATCTAAGATAACCATCCAAAAATATTTGTTAACAAGAAATGCAAGTATCTATTACATGATAATCATTTAAAAATATTAACAAAAATAATCACACATTACATGATTATCATTCAAACACATATTAAAAATTAATTTGGTAAATAAATAAAAATGTAAAAGATTTATAATTTTTATATAATTTTATCATTGGTGAATAGAAATATTTTTTAAAAATTTAAAAATAATTTTTTGATATTTATTTTTGTCAAATTAGTTTATATTTTATCAAATTAACGACTTTAACCTTGAAATAGAGTAACAATATCTTTAATTATTTTATTTGAAACGAGATTCAAAATTTAAGATCAAATATATTACAATTAAAAAGTTAGAAATCAAAGTAACACAAATTTCAAATTTCAAAGTATAAAAATTATTAGTATAATTCACCCGCTAAAATATATGCCATCCATTTCATTGGATATACTGTCACAGTAAGATTTGTTCGTGATTGAGGTATGTGATTTATGTACGAGAAGTAACTAGCGGGTTGGGTCTATTATTTAAGCGGGTTGAAGATTTTAAATAGTACGGTATCGTTTGGTAACAGTTATATTTTTAATTTTTTGTTTATATTTATAAAAATTTAAAAAATTCAAATAAAAACTTATTTGATAAATTTTTTATTTATAAATCAGTGGCCTCAGTTTATAAATTTGACCAAAAAATGTAAACTCAAAAAATGTGTTTTCGTTTTGAGTTTTGAGTTTTTTTTTTTTTTTTATCACCCAACACTAGCCACCACCCGTCACTATTTTCCATCACCGTCTTCCGCCACCACCACCACCACCACCACTCACCACCCACCACCACCACCCACTCGCTACCTTTGAGGATCTTTCAAATTTTTGCTTTTAAGAGACATATATATTTATGATTGGTGAAAAAGTAGTATCACGTGGTACCCTATTGGTATACAAAACTTGTTCGTAAATTAGAGTTGTAGAGCCTTATCAATATAATCCAAAGAATTTTCAAATTATTAAAGGTAAAATTGTCTTTAACAATTCTGTTGACATTTTAAAAAATGTTTACTTTCTTAAGGAGGTTTTTATTTTTTTATTTTTAACAAACTAAATAGACATTTTACTTTGAATTTTTTTAAATCATTATTTATTTATTTAGAGATTGTCAAATTAGACCGTAGACAAATGATATATCTGGAATAATCGAAGAGAATCCTTGATACTATTTCTGCCGCCGCCACCACCACCACCACCACCCCCCCCCACTCGCTACCCCCCACCACCCGCCACCGTCAGTCACCCACCCACCATCACCACCCGCCACTTACCCGCTACCACCACCCACCCGTTACCACCTACCATCACCCGTCATCTGCCACCCACCTGCCACTAGGGGTGTGCGTGGTGCGGTTCGGGCGGTTTGAGAGTAAAATTACAAACCGAATGATGGGTTGGCAGATTAGCAGATTGACAAATTGTAGTTTGGACGATTTTTGACGAATTGGCGGATTGAAAAATATTCTAACCAATTATCATACATTGCATAATATATAACACTAATTTGTATAATATATTTTAGATATATAACACAAAGTAATTTTACATATTATATTTCATATATATAACACAAAGTAATTTTACATATTATATTTCCAATATATAACACAAAGTAATTTTACATAATATATTTCATATATATAACTACTAATTTGTAATAAATTTATATCTTAAATTTCTCTCATACTCATTTTTACATTGAAATTTCATTGGAGGTTAAAAAATATATATGTATTAACTATAGCGGAGCGGAACGGTTCGGTTGGCGGATTATAAATTTTAAAGTTTAAACCTCGGTTAGCGGTTGGAGCGGTGCGGATTGATGCGGATCAGTGCGGTTTTAGCGAATTAGGCGGTATGTTGCACAGCCCTACCTGCCACCACCACCCGCCGTCACCACCACCTCCCACTCGCTACCACCCACCACTTGCCACCGTCACCCACCCACCCATCACCACCCGTCACCCACCTGCCACCACCACCACCCATTCGCTACCATCCACCACTCGCCACCGTCACCCATTCACCCACCACCACCACCACCACCCACCCGCCACCACCCACCGTCACTACTTTTCACCACCGTCTTCCGCCGCCACTTGTCACCACTACCGTCACCACTTTCCACCACCGTCTTCCGCCGCCACTTGCCATTTCTCATTCTTTTTTATATTGTCAATTACCAAACGCGTTTGTAGCTTATGTTTTTCTAAAAATAAACAAAAAATAAACAAAAATCAGTTCATAAAATTTTTGTAAATATAAACTGAAAACGTAAACGTTACCAAATAGACCCTACATAATTCAACTAGCGTGGGTTAGATATACGGGGTTTTTTGCTCATCCTAATAATATGGTATCCTGTTATCCTTTCATTTACAATGAAAATACTCAATTATTATTTACGTAATTTTAAAATTTACAATGAAAATACTCAATTATTATTTACGTATTTTAAAAATAATATTATTCTTACCATAAATTATCTTGCATCTCTTGCCATGCAGGGCCCATTTGGTGCCATATGTGAAAAGGAAAATTACAAATCTGTACGGGGAAGAAATAATTCTCCTCGTATAATCCTGTTGACCAAGTCCACGCTCCTCCGCACGACGTCGCTTTATCACTTGAAAACACAAAACGTGAGCTAGCCGGCGGGTGTGTGCCGGAAACCTCTCCGATGCCTAAGTCAGTAAGCTTGACAAATAGACAAAGCTCTATATTCTCAGAAAGCAAAATTGTGTTGTGTTCTGTTACCTCCTCCAAGGTGATGCTTGTGAGCTTTTATAAGTTTCGTGTGGCACAATCCTAGTAGGACTTTTATTCCTCCATGCAGAGTCCTCCTAGGATTCATACTCCTAAGGATAATGCTTATCCTTTTACACCCTCCCCCACTGCTTAAACCAAGTGGGATGGTTTTTACTTTGGCCGAACTACCATATGACCGAAATAAGCTTGGCTATGCAGAGCCACTGAATAAACCGAACTCATCCTTAGTTCGGTCCTTGTGTCATCCCTTTCTTATCTCGGCTTTCTATGTAGAACCCATAGTACGGTCTTAGACCGAACCAACGACTTTCAGCCGGTCTAGCCCCAATACCGGTATAACTCCAAGTTGCTTTCGGACCGAAGTATCTTTTACAGTCACTGTGCCGAAATAACTTTATCCCCCTTAGGCCGGAGTAGCCTTGCCTCTCCTGGGCCGGAGTAACACTGCGGTCTTCCCTGGGCCGAAGTAACATTGCGGCCTTTTCACCAAGTTTTTGGCACTTTGGGCCACAAAGCCCATCTCATAGCTCGGCCCAATTTTTACCAAAAATTACCCTCTCAATTGCCCCTTAATTCCATCTGCGCAACATGATCGGGATTACCAGTCTACTGGCCGAGCTAGAGTTTATTAAGCCTTTCCAGTCGAGCTAAAAACCCTTTAGCCTCTCCAGCCGAGCCAAAAACTCTTGGGCCCTTAAGCCGAGCTAATTTTACTTCGGGCTTCACTTTGTCCGGTCAAAACGTCTCTTCAATCACAGCGACTAA
>NW_021025442.1:223632-268108 GCF_004153795.1 Camellia sinensis | reverse complement strand
CTTGCAACAAGAGTTTCTGGAAGACTCAGATTCTGATGACTCCTCTGCTTCTGAAGACATTCCGGTTGTTAGTGCAGATCCATCACTTGCTCATTTACCTTGCTTTTAATTTGTAGCACAGTCCAATGATCTGTGCTTAACCCCTTTGTTTTCTACTTTGCAGAATTAGGTTGCCCAGGCACTCCTCCGTGCGCTCAACCGAGCTACTGAGCATAACTCTTGCACCGATCTAATTTATTCTTAATTTATACCACAAATGGGTAAGTATAGGTATTTAGTAGAGACCCCTGGTGGTATGGCCGAATTCCGAAGGGATTATGGCATTCCAGACGATGTACATCTTACCCTAGTCCAGAAGGAAACCATTCCGTGGAATAACCAAGGCTTTGTCCCCTTTACTGTTTTATCCATTATAGAAACCGGACTAAGGTTCCCGGTCCAGCCTTTAATTTGTGAATTTCTTAGGCAAACCAGACTATGCCCAACCCAGCTATCCACCAATACATACCGGATAATAATGGGTATTGCCGAGCTAAACCGCCAAGCAGGCTTGAACCTCGGTTTAGCCGAAATCTTCCACCAGTACTCCATAGGTTCCAAAGATGATGGCTGGGTTTATTACCTTAGGATACGCCGACGTAGAGAAAAGATAATAAAAGATACACCGGATAAGGATGTTAATGACGATGACTTCTTCTGAGTATCGGGCAATTTTGAGGATCACCAAGCCCAAATCCCAGGCCGAAGTATTAACTGGAAGAAAGGAGAACCTGGTAAAGTTACTTCGGTTTTATGCATATTTTTCTTTTACTTCGGTTTCAGGCGTCATGACCGATCTAACAGTTGTATATTTTTTGCAGACTCTGCTCATCTTGCATCCCATTATAGCTACCCAAATCTGAACATACTTCGAGCCGCACTACGAATTAAGGAAAGAAGTTGGACTAAACTTCTAAACTTTGAGCCGACCTACAGATATAGCGGTCGTCGAAAAGCCCGAGTGACCGATTTCCTTCTTGAAGAAGCACCTGAACCGGACCCAACCTTGCCCGAAATACGACTTGTCCCATTAACCGCTGAAAAAGAGATGGCAAAGAAAAGCAGAGTTAGGGCCCTTCTAACCGCCACAACCAGGGCCAAAGTACCACCAATTATTGAAATGCAGCCCGCCGTTGTGGCCCTCCCTTCTCAACGGCCTTCTTCATCTCACCCTTCCAAACGCGCCCGATCTACATCGACCGAACAGCAACTTGTCGATGAGGTTGAATCCATCCCCCAAAGTCCTCAACCTATCCTCCAACTGGAGCAAACCGACCGAGCTGAATCTTCCAATTAGGCTCCGAAGCTAACCTTCAATGACCGAGATATCAAAGATTCTGATTCGGTTGTGGCTGAAAAAGATCATCAATTGGCCTCTAACCTGGCCAAAAGTGTGTGCCTCCCCAAGGACATGGAGCACCACCTAAAGCAATTAAACACCGAAATGAAGTCAATCCGGTCTACATCGATGTCCATGATTTTGGTAAGTAGCTCTGTCCGTTTCTTCTGTCTAAATTTTTGAACTTTTACTGCGGCTCAAGAGAAGTCTTCGTTTTGTCAGGCCTTACAGAAGAACAACATTACTTACAAGAAAGTCCAAGAGCTTAGGAAAACCACAAGGCAGACAATGGCGGAAGCCGAGGCAAAGGTGGCCGAGCTAGAAGAAGCTGAAAAGAAACTGGCCGAGATGCAAGCAGAGAACGGCCGACTTGCCGATCTGGTTAATTCGGCTGAAGTGGAGAAGCAGAAAGCCGCCATCGCTATGAAAGAAAAGTATCTGCGGGAGTTGGTGAAGCTTGAGAAGAGAAAAGACACCGAAATAACTCAACTAAAAAAGAGCGCGGAGGAAGCTGAAAAGGAGGGATATAAGCAAGGTTACAAGAAGGCAGAAGACGCCTATGTCAAACGGTGCGACGCTGCCAAGGAGCTGTTCTTCAAGTGCGGCTGGAGGGCGGCTGTTGAGAAGCTCGGTCATGATCAACAGACCGAGGTCTTCAACCCTCCAGCTTACTTTATACCGAAGTCCCTTGCGGAGTATGCGGATGCCTTGCAACAAGAATTTCTGGAAGACTCAGATTCTGATGACTCCTCTGCTTCTGAAGATATTCCGGTTGTTAGTGTAGACCCATCACTTCAGTTGGAGCCCATGGTAGAGGACCTACCTATTGAACAGCCAAGTGACATCGTGGTTCTAACCGAAACCATCCTGGCAACCGAGAGCGAACTTCCTCTTGAAACCGGTCTTCAAGTTGATGGTGATGCAGCTTTTGACGCCGAAATTGGAGAACTTTTTTCCTGATTTTTTCTCTTTTTTTGTTACCTTTTCTTTGTAACCGGGCTATGTTCCTCTTGTACTTGCTTTTCAATGAATGAAAATTTTGTTGGACTCTTATTCCGGTTTCTGATTCATATGCTTGCACTTGTAATGTCTTCTATTACTCCAATTGTTATTTCGGTTTTAGCTGGTTAAACTATGCTTACAGTAGCCAACCACTCCTTAGCCGATATATGTACTTCGGCTAAGGAGTTTTCAGTTTGTTTAATCCAGTTGATCCACTTTCAGCCATACCCTTACTTTGGTTGGAGAGTAACAAGAGTTGGTTTATTCCAGCCAACCACTCTTCAGCCATACCCTTACTTTGGCTGAAGAGCAATAGGAGTTGGTTTATTCCAGCCAACCATTCTTCAGCCATACCCTTACTTCGGCTGAAGAGTAACAAGTGTTGGTTTATTCAGCCAACCACTCTTCAGCTATTCCCTTACTTCGGCTGAAGAGTAACAAGAGTTGGTTTATTCCAGCCAACTTCTAAGTTAGTTTTTCCAGCTAACTTAGAACAATGTTTGGTTATTCCGACCAAACGTCCTGCAACCTGGATCTTTATCCTTGGTTTAGGAAGGGTGTTGGTTTAATTCAGCCAACCACTCTTCAGCCATTCCCTTACTTCGGCTGAAGAGTAACAAGAGTTGGTTTATTCCAGCCAACCACTCTTCAGCCATACCCAACTAACTTAGAACAATGTTTGGTTATTCCGACCAAACGTCTTGCAGCTTGGATCCTTATCCTGGGTTTAGGAAGGGTGTTGGTTTATTCCAGCCAACCACTCTTCAGCCATACCTATACTTTGGCCGAAGAGTATAAAGGTTTGGTTTAATCCAGCCAACCTCTAAAGAACAATGTTTACAATGTTCCTATCTTTACTAAAGCTAACTTTTACAAAGAACAATTTTATGCTGAAAAAGAATCGCTTGTTTTATTGAAGAAAGAAAAAATAAATTACACATTTTTTAAAAGGAAAAGCTAAAAGTGAAATAACTAAGAAGAAAAAATTACATATGTTTGAAAAAGAAAAGTTAAAAGTAAAATAACTTAAGATTGGCCGTGTTCCATGGCCTAGGGATTGCTTTGCCATCCTTGTCTTCTAGGTGGTATGCCCCTTTGCCTGCTATCCCAACTACTTTGTAAGGACCTTCCCAGTTTGGCCCTAACTTGCCGTCTCCTGGAACCAAGGTGTTTCCCATTACTTTGCGCAGTACCCAATCGCCGATCTTGAATTGTCTTGGATGCACCCTTTTGTTGTATTTTCTGATTAACTCTCGTTGGTATGCGGCGATGTGAACCAGTGCTCTTTCTTTTCTTTCTTCTGCGAGGTCGAGTTCTAAAGCTATGGCTTCTCCATTTAAGTCTGGATCAAAATTTTCGCTTCGAATTGTGGGGAGGCCAACTTCTAGTGGGATTACTGCTTCCATTCCGTAAGCTAAGGAGAATGGTGTTTCTTCTGTTGATCACCGAGGTGTGGTGCGGTATGCCCATAAAACATGAGGAAGTTCGTCTGCCCACTTGTCTTTTGCCTTCTCTAGTCTTTTCTTTAGTCCATCCAAGACGACTTTATTTGATGCTTCTGCTTGGCCATTTGCTTGAGGATATGCTGGTGTAGAATTGTAGAACTCTATCTTGTACTCTTCACAAAAGCTTCTGAAGATTCTGCCGTCGAATTGAGTGCCATTGTCTGAGATTAGGGCCTTTGGTATGCCAAATCGAGTGATGATGTTTTGCCAGACGAACTTCTTTACATCTTTTTCCTTGATTGATGCCAATGCTTCTGCTTCAACCCACTTTGTGAAGTAGTCTGTTGCCGCGAGAAAGAACTTCCTGCCGCCAGGTGCTGTTGGAAGTGGTCCTACTATGTCCAAGCCCCACATTGCGAAAGGCCATGGGCTAGTCAATGGTAGGAGTTCTCTGGCTGGTTGATGTATTTGATGTGCGAATTTCTGGCATTTTTCACACTTCTTCACATATTTCTCTGAGTCTGCCTGCATGTATGGCCACCAATAACCTTATGAAATGGCTCTGTAAGCTAGCGACCTTCCCCCTTGATGGCTTCCGCATATTCCTTCGTCTATTTCAAACAAGAATGCTTCTACTTTGCTGGGATGAACGCACTTTAGGTAAGGCCCTAAGAATGACTTCTTGTATAATGCCAAAGATGGAGATAGCCAAAATCGCTGCGACTTTGCCCTTATTCTGTAGGCTTCTTTTTTCTCTTCTGGTAGGATGCCGTCTTTTAGGAACAAGATGATGGGATCCATCCAAGAGGGGCCTAGTTCTGCGCAACATACCTCTTCTGCTTCGGGGTCTTCTATGCTTGGTCTTGGTAAGTAGTCGATGAGCAATGGATGAGGGATGGATGTGTCTGCCATTGAGGCAAAGCCTGCTAGTTCGTCCGCTCTGCTGTTTTTCTCCCTGCCAATTTGTTCTATCCTTACTACATCAAACTTCTTGATCTCTGTTCTGACCAGTTCTTGGTACTTGGCCATTCTGTCATCCTTTGCTTCGTAGTCGCCAGAAATTTGGTTTACCATCAGCAGAGAGTCGCTGTATACCATTAGTTCGGTGGCCTTCATGTAGTATGCTGATTTGAGTCCTGCCAGAAGCGCTTCATACTCTGCTTCGTTGTTGGATGCTGGGAAGCCAAGGTTGATTGCTTGCTCTACAACCAGGCCGTCTGGAGAGATGAGGACTATGCCAAGTCCTGCACCATGCCGGTTGGATGCTCCATCCACAAAGAGCTTCCACATCTCTCCAACGAACAACTTCCAGCAAGTGGAAGCATCAGATGATGTCGTGGGGTCAAGAGTGGTGTTTTCTTCTATGTCCATGCTTGCAGTCTGCCCCTCGCCATCTGATTGGACTATTGGTGAGTCTTGGTTTGCTTGGTTTGCCTTGGAGTCTGACTGAGTGCTTTCTGCTAGGGGTTGCGCTATTTCAGCGTCAACTTCCATCCCTAGTTCGGTTGTGTCAGTTAGGTCGACTGGGCAGATATGATGACTTCCAGGAGTAAATTCTGCGACAAAGTCTGCCAAAGCATCTTGTGCTGAAAAGAATCTGGGTTGGAACTTGATGTCGAATTGTCCCAACTCTACTGCCCATTTCAAGATTCGCCCAGAAAAGTTCGCCCTTTCAAACAAAGCTTTTAGTGGAAAAGCTGTGAGGACATGTAATGTTGCATGAAGAGATGGTCAATTTTTGGATGCCATCATTAAGCTAACGACAGTTTTCAAGGGCAAGTACCTGTTGCTCCCAATAATTAGTCTTGCTTGAATATAAAGATGGCAGTTTGTTTCTCTGCAGAACCAACACGTGCGCTAACTCGTGCTGAGGACTGCACAGGATACAAAATCAGAGTTACTTCACCGAGTATCTGGAGGTAACAGGTAGTGGTGGGGAAGGACAATGTCTCTTCGAAGCTTCTCAGACTTGGTCGATTCTTCATACCCACTCAACTTGGCTTTTAAGCTTGGAAGTAAGTGCGTCAGTCTATCTGATGACTCTGCTTATGAACACGGTAGTAGCGCATGATACATGAATGCGCAGACTTCTTTGACTGAGTTCGGTTCTCTCAGCCCTGGATTGCTTTTAATATCTGATGAGGGGTCTGCTTCTAATGCCGTTCGTCCAAGAAAGCCAAGAATTTGCTAGATCCAACGCCGAATTGCGGCATTGCCATTAGGCGGTAACTTGTGTTTTCTAAGATCTGGAACATCTCGCCTTAGGTCTTTAAATGGTCATTCTCATCTTGCTTTTGATCACATGTCGTCGATTGTAAGCTTCCATTGTTGCCTAACAATGGTCGACATCTGGTGACACCCGTTGGAATGTCGACCCTGCTTCTTTAAGGCCAAAGGGCTACCTTGTAGAGCATATATATTCCCTTTGTGTTGTGAAAGGATGTGACCTCCCTGTCTGGTTATGCATGAGATCTGGTGGTAGCCTCTATATGCACCAAAGAGCTAAGTCAGTTGTGCCTGCCGTTGGTCACCAGTTGATATCCTTGGTAGTAGGAAAAGCTATGTTTTGGGCAAGCTTGTTGACCGTTTTTAGTACGATCGCAGACAAGTCGACTTACTCTCTTTGTGCACTACACTGTGTGGAGATCCACTGGTATTACAGTTCTCTATTGCTCTCCCTCCACTTTTCTGTTAGGTCGCTACTCTTCTGCCACTATTTGCGGTGGAGTGCGATTGCGTGTTCGTGTAATGACATGCTGGGATGGGGAATTGGTTGGTGACTGATGAAAGTTTTTAATCATGCCTTGCTGTCGTAGGGGTTCCAGGCAAACTTGATGTTAGAGTAAGAATTCCTACCTCATTCTCTCAGCGCTGGACAAGATGAGGCCCAAGCAGAAGAACTTACCGGGTTTTCCATCTATTTAACCTCCACCAAGTCCCACCTTTCTGACAGGCCTCTTTACACTGACTCCGAATAGTATCATTTTTCGTGTTCTTCACCGAATGAAACATATCTTTGGCAGCGCGGTGCCATTCCACCGGGAAACATTGCTTTGACATGATTGATCCCATAGATTTCTTTCAATCTATACGTGTCGTTGGGGACTCATATTGGTGGTAATAGCCACTGAGTGATCGCATGGCATGCAGCCATGTTCTGCTCAGGATGATGTTGTAAGTGGAGGGATTTTCAATACCCAAACTCACTTTTTGTACGCTTCCTGCTCTGACTGGAAGGATTATTTGCCGACGCCACTCTGGCATGGAGTTAATCCAATTAGGGGAAAACTGCAGGCGCCAAGTCTTGTTTTGCTTCAACTGTTTGAATGTTTCGTAGTAATGATCTCACAATGAACTACCTGGTCAATCAAAATCCCTTGACGAAAAATTTTGAGCTCGGAGGTGAACAGCACATTGTGAGGACAGTATATCAATCGTGTTATCTGAAAAAGACATGACGTTTGTTGCCTCTGTCTTCCCTTTCTTGGTGCAGGTTGGGCACTTAAGCTCCCTAAAGTTGAGCTTCTTATTGATCCCTGACTCGCATACGCCTCAGTTTAAAGACCAATGTATACATTGATGATGCCTGTGGTGGCGTCGATCGCATCCATTGGGGTTATTATATCCTGGGGGGCTGGCTGTGTCCCTCCTTCAATATATTTCCAAGTGGCCTGCCTGACCAATTCTTCCAAGTGTAGTCTTAGTGGCGTGCAATTTCAGTTCGGTCCTTTCTTTGGAAGTGCACCGTGATCTGTCGTCATATGTTCGAGCTCTCTCCAGCTGGGCTGCCACTTTGACAAAAGGCTCATCTCATTCCGCTAAGGAGCGAATATTGGTTTTTTGAACAGTAGTTATGGCGGTGCGGATCTTACCATTCTTGTCTGGGTCCTCTCCACTACTCGTTTGCCACGTCGTTCCTGTTACTCGGTCTACCGTGTTCCTTCGCTGAGGTTTTCTTTTTGGTACTGCGGTCGCACTGATTTTGCTTTGGCACGTGCGCCATCTCTTACTCGATGTGCTGATGCACTCTCTCCATCAGGGCTCCATGGTAAGGGGTAGCGTCATGGTGATAGAGTCCTACTTAGTTTTCGACTGGAAGGCCTTTTATATGCGACAATGGTAGATGTGGGGCAGTCTCCAATCTGTTGAATGTCTCCATTAGCGACTGTTATAGATTTAGGCTTCTTTTCACCATGTCATGATACAACTGGTATATCCACTGGTGTTTTAGTGTTTGTTCGAAACCTTGTTACGAACGCTTCTGCCAATTGGGCCCAGGAGGCTATGCTGCCCTCTGGGAGTTTTTCGAACCAAGTCAAGCCTAGGTCGCCAAGGCTTGACGGGAAGAGTATACACATTAAGGCCTCGTTTCGCCTGTACACAGCCATGACTTGGCGAAAGTGGCTCAAGTGTGAATACGGGTCCGTCTTCCCTTCATATGTAGTGAATTTCGGCTGAAGGAAGCCTGATGGTAGGGGCGCGTTTTCAATTGCGGGAACAAACGGCAAAGTCTGTAGTCTTGCTAAGACTTTGTCCGTTGGTTCATACGCTAGGCGCGGTATTGGCATTCCAACCTCGACACTTCCATGCGTCCGAGGAGCCAACCGTTGTAAGGTAAAGACTCTGTGTGGATCGCGCGCCCTGGCATCCTCCTTGCATCGTGCTTTTTCTTCGAGAACGGTTCGTAAGTCGGATGACCTGGGCAGCTCTGTCTGTCTAGATCTGGTTTGGTGTGAGTGCGAAGGCCAATACGTGCTTCCTTCAGTGTACGATCTTTCGGATCTCATCCTCTCAGACCTGGAGTGACGAGTTCTGGAAGATAAGGAATGAGTGTCGCATGTCCTGAGGCTTCTGCTCTCTCCTTGGGAGGGTGTAGTATTCCTACTACGATTCTCTGAGTGGCGAGGGGGCGTCTTGTGCTTGCACCCCTCTCCTGTCGCCACTTCTTTAGTCTTCATCTGGCGTTTCAAAGCCTCCATGTCCGCCGCCATCTTCCGAATTAGTTCATCTTGCTCCTTTACGCGATCTTCCAGGGCTTGAGGATCAACTCTCCTCCTTTGCCTGTCAGGACTTTGAGAGTGACGAGGGCTGTTATTCCGCCTTCCCCTGCCACCCCTCCTGGAGTTATGTTGTTGGGGCTCCAGATCTGCCATAGGAGGGACAGAGGGTAATCCTTCTCGCCTTGCGCCCCCGTCTGGAGTTAGCCCGTCGACGGCGGACTGCGGTAGTTCTTCAATGTGTGTCATTGATTGAGAAAATGAGAAGCTTAGTCAAGAGGTTTTTGTTCTTGTCTGTTGTTCCCACAAACGGCGCCAATTGTACGAGGAAGAAATAATTCTCCTCGTATAATCCTGTTGACCAAGTCCACGCTCCTCCGCACGACGTCGCTTTATCACTTGAAAACACAAAACGTGAGCTAGCCGGCGGGTGTGTGCCGGAAACCTCTCCGATGCCTAAGTCAGAAAACTTGATAAATAGACAAAGCTCTATGTTCTCAGAAAGCAAAATTGTGTTGTGTTGTGTTCTGTTACCTCCTCCAGGGTGATGCTTGTGAGCTTTTATAAGTTTCGTGTGGCACAATCCTAGTAGGACTTTTATTCCTCCATGCAGAGTCCTCCTAGGATTCATACTCCTAAGGATAATGCTTATCCTTTAACACCCCCCTCACTGCTTAAACCAAGTGAGATGGTTTGTACCATGGCCGAACTATAACATGACCGAAAAAACTTGACTGTGCAGAGCCACTGAATAGGTCGAACCTCCTTAGTTTGGTTCTGCTTTTAATCCTCCTTATCTCGGTTCTCTCTTGTTTAACTCTTGGCACGGTTGGAAAATACCTAACCAATTGCGACCGGTATAACTCCTAGGTCGGTCTAATTCAAAGACAATGTCAGACCGACCTATTCAAGGGACATCATGACCGGACTAAATCCGCGACCGGACCTACTCCAAGCTACACCGGACCGAAGTAACTTTATCAATTCTTGGGCCGAAGTAATTATACTTCTTCTGGGCCGGAATAACATTATGGCCTTTTACCAAGTCCTTCATACTTTGGGTCACAAAAGTCCATCTCACAGCTCGGCCCAATTTTCTCCAAAAATTACCCTCTCAAAATCCATTGCATTTAATTAAAAATAATAATTATAAATATAGAAATTTTTTGATATATACACCCCTTGAATGAAGTGTATCATATATGACTCTTAATTTTATCATTTTTTTCTTTAGTTATGATTCATGAGATCTTTAATTATGTCTTATGTTGTGGTTGGTTATAATTTTTTTTTTTTCTTGTAAGTTGTAATTATGGCTCAAAAAGTATAAAATTATGTTATTTTTTTTAGTTATATGGTACATACCTTTTAAGAAGTCTGTACCATAGTGTTTCCTACAAATATATATGAGGTGTAAGTCCCTTTTCTTCTTCTTCTTCTTCTTCTTCTTCTTTTTTTTTTTTTTTTTTTTTTTTTTTTTTGCCGCGCGCGATAAAACACCACAAGTTACGCTCCACAGATTTCTATTGGTAATTATTTTCCATACCTCTTATTCACTGATGGTAGTTTCTCTTAAAAAAAATAAAAATAAATAAACAAACATTTATAAAACCTATTTTTTAGTTGGTTACCAATAGAAAAAAGAATGGATTCAAATAATTTCATTTCCCTTTTGTTTTTGTTTTTGTTTGTTTTTTCCCCGGAACTAAGGGAGACAATTGTTTATGCAAGTCAAATTGCATAGAAGCTAATAACAAGGATTCTGTTAAGGGGAGTGTATCTACATAAATTAGCAATATTTTAGTTGTTTTAATTTTTTAGTAATATTATACATAAATGAAATTTTTATCAGATTTCAAAAAAAAAAAAAATTTGAAAAAAAAAAAAAATAGAGAAGGAAGAAGGTAGTGGAGTTTATATTAAGAATAAGGGAGATTTATTACAAAAATCCTTTTCGAGTATTTATATTTTAATTAATTCATAATATATTTTTCTATTCTAGTAACTTGTATTATTTGGACGTTGCTTTACTAAATCTTAATTCTCATATTTAAAATATTTTATAGATAATTTTATTTTTATAAATATTTTTTAAACGATTAGTAACTTGGTAATGTGAACATTCATATTTGTTTTGTGAATGTTCACATTAAAGTATGAATGTTCATCACATCACCACTACAAAAAATTAAGGTTTTAGAGACCAAAATTTAGGGACAAAATTATTTTTTAGAGATCAAATATTTTTGTTACGAAAAGTGTCGTTATTATATTTTTACCAACGAAAATTAGACATTGGTGATGAATTATTATCCTTTTAAGACCAAATTTTTTGTCTAAAAAAATAAACAATTTTGAGACCAAATTATTTTGTCCCTAAGGCCCCGTATGCTTTCAGAAGTAGAATGGAGGGGATTGATAGTGAGGGAATGGATAGTGAGGAGATTAAATAAAATTGTGTTTGTTTTGATGATAGTTGTTAGTGTAAGGATTGTTAAATTATTTTTATATAAAATAAATATAAAATAATAAAAAAAATTAAAAAAATACAAAAACATTAAGCATTAATGTTTTAAAAAAAATGTCTAACATGTAAAAAATTTTCAAAAATAAAAATAAAATAAATAAAATAATGATTTTTACTAAACAAAAAATATAAAAAATTAAACATTAATGTTCAAAAAAAAATATCCGACATGTAAAAAATAAAATAAAAAATAAATAAAAATAAAAAATTTCTAGTAATACCAAGTCCTTGAGGCTCATCTGAATCTCATCTGCAAGGTCTACCCTAAGTTCTATTTTTTAGTGACATTTTCAAAATTTTGTTGCTAAAAGCCTTGTTTTTTACTTTTTGGGACGACCTTTTAGCGACTATCCTTGTGACGATAGAAATCGGTTCCTAAATGTCATAAAAATAAAAAATTTCTAGTAATACCAAGTCCTTAAGGCTCATCTGAATCTCATTTGCAAGGTCTATCCTAAGTTCTATTTTTTAGTGACATTTTCAAAATTTTGTTGCTAAAAGCCTTGTTTTTTTACTTTTCGGGACAACCATTTAACGATTATCCTGATGACGATAGAAATTAGTCCCTAAATATCTTTTGTAACAAAATTTTCACTTTTAGAGACCAAAACATCTAGTATTTAAAACTCTTATATGTTATAGTGCACGGAACATTCACACTGTCAATGTAAATATTATTATTAGAAGTATTTTGATAATTATGTTATCCATAGAACTTATCAGAATATAAAAAATAATAATTTAGATCAAGTGTAATATAATTAAATAAAGAGAGATTTATGAATAAATATCCTTAAGAATAATTATATGGATACTAACAATCGCACTAAAAGTATAAGAGGTTAAATATGATGGGTTAAAAAAAAAAAGGTATAATACTTGGTCAACCAGTAATTTGGGTGTAAATATTTTTCTGTTTTTAGGAATGGAAATAAAAGTTGAAAAAGATGCAAAACAAACAAAATACAAGTGTCAAGTTTTTCTATTTTTTATTTTTTGGGAGTTTTCTTGTATAATCTTCAATCATACGTCAGAGCTTGAATGACAACAGGTTCAAACCATTTACATGATCCACTCATTTTAACATTGTGTGAAAAAATCTCTATAGCAGTATTTTTTTTTTTATTATTATTATTTATATAGTAAAGCTATAATGATGGAAAATGCCTCATAAAGATGGCCTAACATCATGGCTTGCTGCTATTAAAATATAATTCAAGATTAGAATAATTTATATATCACACAAAATGTATATAGTTTCCGTGCATTGCACGGGTTACCGCTAGTTATTTATATAGTAAAGCTATAATGATGGAAAATGCCTCATGCACCCACTGGGGTCGACCCCCAGTGAGGTGGCACTCAATAATTGGACAAAAAAAAAACTGTTTTTTTTTTTTTTTTTTTTTTTGGGGGTTTTCACTGTTGATGATTAGGGAAAACTAGGCACCAGGTTACTTTGTCAAAATCAAATTTCAAATAAATGAAAAATTTTATATATTAATTATTAAATTGAGATATTTAGTCTAACAATAATGATTCATCCCACTAAAAACATCACCACTAATAGCACTAATGCATTAAAAAAATAAAAAAATAAAAAAAACACAACTCCAAAATCAAAACATCACATCATTAATGACGGAACCCACTGTCACCTAATTAGTGGGAGCACTAATTAGTGCTCCCAAGCATTTTTCTTAGTCTAACCTTCATTCCTAAATTTGAGTATCGAGAGAGATTCATAGGCTAAAGTCTCTCACCCACATCCATTTATCACACTCACTCTCTTATTCTCTCTCCTCTTTCTCTTCCTCCCCGGCCTCCCACGCTGACGCCCCAACAACCTCCGCCACCACCAGCGCCGCAGGTTTGCTTTGTTTTTGTTTCACCCCTACAGTTTTGCTACTTCCGTTCTACAAAGCAAGTTACAACACTAGCATGTCAAAGAGACTAGGAGTTCCAACAATTCTCATTCTATACAACTGACTGATACTACAAGCACATTCGCAGCAACAAAGCCAAGCTCAATTTCGCTCAGCCACCCGCAACGCTGCCGCCGACCAAGAGGCGGTGCATCATCCACTCAACTAGGTTGATATGTGGACGCATGAAGATCTTCCAATGACTCATAATTAATTTTGTAGTTTAATTTTCTCAGATTCAGTTAAAACACATAGATAATTGTGAACAAATCAGAAAAAATTAATCAAAACACAGAAAATTTTGTGAGTAAATCAGAGAAATTGCAATCCAGACAAATTTCAAAACATAGTGAAAATCAAAGAAATTGATTTATCTATATATTGAAATTTCTCTGAATCGAAATTTCTTTGGAAAAATGTTGAGGGACCCTAACCACTATAAAAATATTGCATGTCCTTTATCCTTTAAAATCTTAATACCAGGAACTTAAAAAAAAATCCCTATTAAATTCATAAAATTTTTCATTAAGTTGAAAATATTTTACCATAAAAACTCTGCATGTGTTTATTGAGAAACTATTTATTGTCTCATGGGCAAATTTAGGTGGTGTCCCAACCTAAGTATTACTGTTGAAACAGTGGGTCTCATTACTTGTTTGTCTCCTTTGGAGAGATACACTTGTCCAAACATGAGTGGTACATAGCAATACTCATAGGACAATGAATAATTTTTCGAATTAGAGATATATATAATGATGACACTTATCATATTAATCTATATATATATATATATATATATATTAAGGAAAATGGGGTTTCTAATAAGAAGCATCTTAAGAGATCCAAACACTCATTCTAAAATTATTGATTTTTTAATTTAAAAAATAAATTAAAAAAATTATTGGCTAATTTATTTATTTAAATATTTTAAAAACAATAATTATCCTTTAATTTATGGATTTCAAATGAAAAGATAACAAAAATATTTCATAATCTCTCCATCATAATCTTTCTCACCGATTTCCAAAAGAAAATATCAAAACCTGTCTTCATTCTCTCTCCCTAAAAAATCATATAATATTTTTCATGGAAGTTGTGTGTATCTATCTATATCATATTATATATAACAAACAAAATTAAAAATCAAATAAACAAACAGATGAAATTAATAAATTTGATTTCTATTTATTCAGTTAAAATCTTTCTTTTGCTTCTCAATATTCAATTTTAAAATTTTAAAATATTTAGAGTTTTTCTAAACAAATTTAATTTGAAAATATCTCTCACAATCATACTTCAAATCAATAAAACTCTCATAGCACATATATAACTCACGTCATAACTTACCTAAATAATAATAATAAAAAACAAATAAAAATCACAGATAAATTAAATTAAAAAAATAGAAACCCATAACTCCATTTTAAATAAATTGAAAGAAATAAATAAATAAAAACCATACAAAAATAAAGAAGATACGGATTTAGATATGAATCTCAAAAAGATATGACAATATTTAAATTTGAATTATAATTTATTAATATAACTATCTATTTTTTTGATGTATATTTATCAAAATTTTAAATCACTTATTTTCAAGTCTTAATGGAACAAATTAATCAAATTTTAAGTATTATTTAAAGAATAATCTGATTAGTCATTCTAACCCCTAGACTTTGCGAGCAATGGCGGAAGAGCTAACAGATTGAGCTGAATGAGATCTAAGTTGTTGGAGATAACATCATATCACTCCATAAATTTATTTGTTTTTTAATTTTATTTTTTTCCCTATGTGATTCTCTTTCTCTGTTGTTGGTTTTGCTTTTAGTTTCGGTTTTGGTTTTAGTGAGATTTATGTGTTTGTTTACATATTTGTATGGCGGAGAAGAATTATTGGTGATGATGGTTGCAATCGAAGTATCAATAGCCGTTCTATGACAAGGATTTTTTCTCAAGAAAATCATAAATTGAAGTTTAAAAAAATGGGTATCCAATTTTTTTATTATTTTTTATTGTTGTTTTATGTTATAGAAAATGTGAAAATTTATTGGGAATTCAATATTTTTACTATAACATTAGATTTTTGTATAAATAAGTAAATTTAGAACTTTTAAATATCATTGTATTCTTTATTTTTATCCTCTTTCTATCTTATTGTACCATTACTACTATGTGTTAGTCTGTTAATTGTAATTCAATTAATTGAAAATAAAAACTTAGTATAACTTTTCATTATAGTTAATTTGTCACCACTATAGTTGTATATAATAGCATAATATATAGGGATAATCTCTAAATATAATTTCTATTTTTTTATATGATTAAGATAGTCCATCTTAAATAGTATATAGAGGAATTACATGACTTCTTTTATCCCAAAAAGCCCAATCTATTTTTTTTTTACCCTTTAATTTTTTAAATTAAAATATCAGTTGTCTATGTATACAAAACAAAACGGATAAACACATATTCAAAAGCTACACATTTTTTTTTTCCTTTTTTTTTTAATAGGTAGGATATTTACAAATGAAAAATGTTTAATACCTCATACAACTTTCCATAATCTAACCTATGATGATGTAGTCATGAGTATCAATTTTTATACAAATATGAAAAGAAAATTAATTAAATTATACATTTTAACCAACCACATACTCAAACTTTCATTATTTCAAGACGATATTTCAATATAATTCCAATTAAGAGAATCCCCAACCCTTAATATTTTTTTAATCAAATTATAATTTGATAAAAATTTAAAAAGGTGAAGTGTTGAAAATTGCTTTTTTTTAATTAAAATTGATGAAGAGAAAACAAATTGGGATAAGAATAAAAGTTCTTTTAAAAATTGATAAAAATTTAATGAAAAAGTTAAAATAATTCATATCAAATCAAACTTTTTATTCAAATTTAAAATCAAATTAAACAAAAAAATTAAAAGAAATTGATCAAAAGTTAGAAATACTCTAAAACCTTCTTATTCTTAAATACTAGAAATCCGTGTACATACTATATTCATATTTTATTTTTAGTTATAATTAGGGGTGTAAATATGGCCCGGCCCAACTCATGTCGGGCTTTGCGGGCTCCAGCCAAAATCGAAACGGGTCGGCCCACAGGCCAAAAAAAATTAGGCCCAAGCCCGGGGGTATTCGGCCCTTGGGCAGGGTGGTGGGTCTGGGCCTAGTTTCAAGCTTGGGTGGCCCTGGCCATTTTTTTGTTATTTTTTAATTTTTTTTTTACCAAAATTTTATTGTTTTTCACTAAAAAAAACACTAGGCCTCAGGCAGGCCAAGCGGGCCGGGTCTTGAGTGGGCTTCAAGTGGGTTAATGGACTGGGCCAAACGGGGGCTGGCCCACGGGTTGGGGCGGACTTCAAAATGATGGCCCAGGCCCAAAGGCTCAAGATGGGCTAGGGCTCGGGCCCAAACAGGCCGAGCCCACCCCAGACTGCAGGGAGCTTCGGGCCATTCACGGGCTGCGGGCCATTTTTGTCACGACTCGCTCTCCGTACCCAAGGATTAAGTATCGTGATGGCCAGTAACTGAAATTACCTCCAGCCAATTCTTAAACAAATTAATAAACGCGAGCACAAATAATATTTAAATGAGGGTACCAAAAGAATCATCGAAACTTCTATTTTTATTACAAAATGTATTGACCAAAAAAGTCGATATTTACATATAAAAATATCATAAAAGTGTTGTGTGCGTCTATTTCGCAGCCCCGTATCTAAGATTTTTCAAAAGTTATTTATGAATTGCATTGTTTCCCGAAAATTGGTAAACAACTATAAGTACATGGCAGAGTGAGAAATATTATACCAAGAGTATAAGGGACACAGAATAACCATGAATAGTTATGTAACTAAAATATTTAAGATAACTTAGTCTGAACAAATAATCATTTAAGTAGCAAAATTGAGATCATGTAAATAAATAACCATAACCATGGTACCGAATAGAACAAATGCCACATGAATGATAGTCAGAACAAAGGTACGGATTCAAGAGTTGGCTCGTACGAATTATAGAGGTGGCTCCCACAATAGTGTAGCACTTATCTCCGCACAGAATAGAGGTCACTGAATCTATGACAACAGAGGGCCACAAAGGGACCAAACAGAAGTCGATGGTTATTTAAGTCCCCCAAGGCGTGGGATTCCCGTGGTAGTACTTACAAAACATAATTGTTTATAAGATTATAGTCAAATATTCTTTAAAATATAAACAAATATATCCATGAGTTTCATTTTAAGCAAATAGGGGTCAGGAAATAATCCATGTAACTAAAATATTAATATAACTTAATATAATTTATAAAGCATAACTTGTATAAAATAAATTATGGTAAGTCAAAATATACGTAAAATATATTAGGTAACTCAAGGTATAATATAACTCACCTTAAAATTAGTACCTCACTATTTCTTTGCACTATCAAAGATCTTCTTAACTTCCAAATATAATTTGTATTAATATAACTCATAAAATATAACTTGTATAAAATTGTGATAAGTAAAAACGTATGTAAAATATATTATGATAACTTAAGGTATAATATAACTCACCTTCATATTAATTTTAACTTTTATTTTTCGCTCACTGCAACCCACTTGTTCCAAACTAAACTCAAACTTTTGTATATATAAAAGATAAAGGATAAATGAGAGAGAGAGAGAGAGAGAGAGAGAGAGAGAGAGAGAGAGAGAGAGAGGTTTTTCAGTACAAAGTTGCATTATCATCTTCCTTATCTAATTTTGTAGGTGTTTTGACATTCAAAAAATGGCCAATGATCTGAATGCTGGGGGTGTGCATAATACCGCCGAAACCGCCAAAACCGCACCGAACCGCACCGCCAAGGCAAATTCGTTATTATTTACCAATCGAACCGCCAGTTTTTGGTAAAAAAAAATGGCAAATTCTAGTGACACTTTTATCAATCCGCCGGTTTCTATTTTTTTTCCAAATCGTACTGACCCGCACGGCTATTAAATCATGTTTTATAAGATTCTAAAAATTATTTTTTACTTGAGTTTGCTTGTTGTTCTATACCTTAGAATATAGTATTACATTACTGCTCGAGGGGAATTCAAGATGTCAGTAATCTAAAATAAAGTTGGATTCCAATTCACTTTTCAATCTAAATACTTTTCATCAGTAAACATTTTCAATATATTGTAAACCTTGAATGATATTAATTTTATGTATTGTATTTGATCATTGTAGCTTCCACAGATACTTGTAATGAATTGATGGCATAGTCGTTGATAGTATCATGTTGTTGCTACACTTGCTGCATCAAAAGAAAGCTTCGCAAGATACTTAACATCACGGTATCTCTCGTCTTTTTTTTACTCTTTGATTTAAGTTTTGTAATTTGAATTATATTTTTTATAAACCGCCAATCCGCCCGAACCGCCAAGGCAAATCCGCCATTATTTGCCAACCGAACCGCTGGTTTTTTATAAGGAAAATGGCAAATTCTAGTGACACTTTTATCAATCCGCCACCCACCATACGGTTTTTATTTTTCTCTCAAACCGTACCGACCCGCACCGCGCACACCCCTACATCTATATATATAGAGGATAAGCGTGGCCCGCAGGACAGCCTTGATGGACACGTAAGTTTGTTGTACAGAAAATTATATATTTTAGTATATTTTGATCTAGAAAAATATAATAAAAATATCATAACACTCAAAAAATAATATTAAATAATAATATAAAGTTAAATTATTCACTTTGCTTGGTTCCTGTTTTCAAAAAACACTTTTCAGAAAATTCTACTTTTTTGTTTTTCGTATTTTTTTATTTTTACTGAATTTTTTTAATATTTTAAACAATTTTTTTTACTTTTTAGACATACCTAACATAAATATACCTAAAAAGTAAAAAATTATGAAAAAAACCTTTTAAAAATTCACTAAATACCAAAAATATAAAAAAAAATACGAGAATTTAATATATTTTTTGTATTTTTATGTATTTATTAAATTTTTAAAATATTTTTTTCACAAATTTTTTACTTTTAAATACATCTAAGTAAGATGTATCTAAAAAAGCAAAAAAAAAATGTTTAAAATTTTAAAAATATTCACTAAAAACAAAAAAAAAAAAAATTTTATAGCAATTATTTCTAATATATATTTTTTGTGTTATAATTTAAAATTATTAGATATATTTATTTAATTTATATTTTTATAGTATGATAGATCTAAAATTGTTAAAATATGCACAAATGATTTATTTAAAATTATTATATTTGTTGATTTAAATAATACTTTTATGAAACGATAAGACTAAAGATTATCAAAATAAATAAATAAATAAAGTATGACTTACCTTTAATTTTTTTCTCTCCGATATAAGGCATCTCCTTTTTATTAAAAAAAAAAAAAAAAATTCCACTTAATCTAAACAATAATGTTTCAAACCCCCTTTTCCTCTCACCTCCTTTGACCCCCTCTTAACATGATTGGCCAGTTTTTCTTTCTCTTTTTCTTTTTTTTCATTCTCCTCCAATCACCACCCGCCACGTGTGTATGGGGGTGGTGGGGGTGATGATTGGAAGGGGTCTCAATCATGACCCTTAAAAAATTGCATATTATCTCGATATACAAATAAATAAATAATGAAATTTTTTTTTAAGCTTCCTAATGTTAAGATTTTATAAGATAAATGATATACAATATTTTCATAATAGTTAAGGTCACTCAATATTTTTACATAAAAAATTCGACCGAGAAAAACTTTTGCCCGTCTCAGAAAAATTTCACCTCGCCTTAGAGAAATTTCAATTTTCATTAAATTTTCTTGAAATTTCTCTCCATGAAAATTAAAATTTATTTGAGTTAGAGTCGGAATTTAATTGAGTCGGTAAAAATTTCTATGAGTCAAATTTTGTCTGTAAAAATTTTAAGGGACCTTAGCTAATAAAAAAAACATCTTAGACCTCTCATACTACATAAAGTTTGAGAGGAATGTTTCACTAATTTTTCCATAAATAAATAAGACAAAAATGTGCTTAATTATGTGCATCGCACAGATCAATTTTTTTTTTTTTTATATATTTTATATTTTTTATTTATCTTATTGATGTCTTGATATTATTTTTTTATTTAACATAAAATTATTTATTAAAAAAATTATACTTAATTTAAATTTTATATACCGATTTACAATATGTATGAATAATTCAATAAAATATTAAAGAAAAATTCAATACTCTACATAATTAATTTATATATTTTCTTCTTAATCCAATCACAACATATTTATATCATTCAAATAAATTTTGTGTAGTTTTATTTCTACATATTTTTTTCTAAATAAATATAAAAAAATTAAATTAAATAATTAGAATCAGTTTTAGTTTTATATTAGTAATTCTCTTTCTAATTTAAATATTATTTTTAATATCAAAATGAGTGTTTATTTTACTATTTTATAATTTAATATCTATCATATAAAATCATTATATAATAATTACACTTTTATCCTGCAATAGAACTAAAATTATCAAAATAAATAAATAATTTAACTAAATTTATCAAATATAAGTATTCAAATAATCGGAAAGCTAAGATTATAAAAATAAATAATTTAAATTTAAATTTTATTTTAAATTAAAATTAATATTAATCTTGTATAATACATATCATAATATAAAATATTATTACATTAATTAAAGTTAACTCCATTATGAAATTATGTTAAACATCATATTTCTAGAAATGATTTAAATACACGTGTATTGTCTAATTTGATATTGATTAAAATAATGAAACTCAATACCTTTTTGTTAAATTTTTAGAAGATAAATTGAAAAATGTCAAATGAGTGTGGAGTATTATTTTAAAGAATAATGATTCATCATAATTGATTATATATTTAAAGTAGCTATTGATGTTTCCTTGAATAATTTTTAAATAAAATTTGTGAATTTATAGTATTACTAATAATGCACCTTCATGAGCTCTGGCAGAAAAGATATGAAAAAATTATTTGGCTGGAATAAAAAATTTGCGATTATTATGATGTGTCATATAATTAATCAGAACTCTTTTGAGAACTGAAATTATTATGGTTATAGAGATTTTGTGTCTAATTTCCGTTTGAGAACACTACTTATGATTTGAATTTGTAATTTTTTACTGATATAAACATAAATCCTATTTTGAGTAAACCCACCTTGAGAACTTTTTCGTATAATAAAATACTTAAATATTATCATATAAAATAATTAAAATATATCATAATTAAACACCACATGAAGCATAATTGAAGACTTAATGCACCACTTTAGATATAACAAAAAAACATAAGAAATTAACAAAGACCTTTTTGATTAATAATCAAAATAATACGCCATGAATTATGACCAAGTCATAATTTGTATGCTATAGAATTTTCTGTTATTTTTATTTAATTTATTTTTTAAAAATATTTTGATACGAGTGGAGTTCATAATTTTTTATAAATTTGATTAACACAAATGAGGATTTGATTTCATATTGAGAATACATTTTTTTTTTTAAAAAAGACTTTGAAAAAAATTATTTTTATGAGCCTATTTTATATAGAATCACACACGGTGACATAAATTTTCATTAGCCATTAGCAAATCTACTTCTATTTGGGTTTCAATTATTAAAATTTTCTACCTATAAAATATTAAAACTCAAATGTATTTTAAAATTAAATTCTCATGCATCGCACAAATCACCTACTAATATTCAATGATTACACATATGAAGTTATAAATTTATCTAATTACACGAATTTTAAACTTGTTTAAGCCCCTTCAAAATTCAACTAAATTAGATAGTTAACAAAAGTAAAACTCGAACCTTAGAATTTAGATTTAATAAATAAGGCTTTTATCACTTATATAACATATCATATATATAGTAAAAAAAAAATTATTTTATTTTTACTTATTTTAATTACACACATATCCCATTGTCACGACCCAAACCCGCCCCTATGGGTTTAGTATCGTAACCGGCCAGTAATTCTTGGATTATCGAAAGCCTCTGAACAGAATAACATATATAACAAGGGCTGCGGAAGCAATTACATAATTATAATTGTCCAATGAGCTGCGCTGACTTATATGCAACAGAATATTTAAAACTTTACATACATATCCATTAGTCAGCCTTGCATTATACCCACACACATTAAAGCAGCTTGAGTATAGCCAACAAAATAAACAAGTCACATACATAAGTAACCGGAACTCTTAACATGCGACATGTTCGGAACCTCCACGTGAGGCGCAATGGTTAGCTGACAACAGAACACAGATCCAAACAAAAGCCCTTAGGCTCGATCTCCAAAATGCCCATGTATACATATATACACACACAGTGAGTTAAAACCCAGTAAATAACATTAAGGTAAAGAGGTTAGTGAACGAAATCCGAACGTGTTATAAGCATAAAACAGATCATAGCATAATCATTTTCGTATCTGAACATAATAATGGTACATTCCATAGAACACATCACATATCGTCTTCCGACTAGAGTAATTGGTTTCGGATACCGATTAAACACATATCACCACAATGAAGTGACTAACGAGATCTCGTAATCACATATATGTCATGGACTCGCATTAACATGTCGTCCCCCATGACTTGGGACTATCTATGGATGCCATAATAGATTTCAAACATAGGACATTCGTTCACGTAAACCATATCATTTCAAAAATCATAACGTATCATAACTCGTTGGGAACATAATTCATATCAACATATCTTTATAGAAATGTTACTCACAATGGTTCTCGTAAATGGTCAATCAATCTTCGAGTCTTGACCTACAATCACAAAGTACATAACACAAAAATATCTTATCATTACACATGTACTTGGCCAACATGGTTTAGTTTTCTTTACATTGATTCTTATTATTTCTTATCACATTGCTCAAAACACACACTTACAGTCTCTTAACTTAGTACATTCCTTTTTTAGTGTGTTTTTACCTCATTAACCCTCATTATGGAGTCTTAATCATGGCCTAGGAATGCCTAGGATGGAATGAGGATGCAGAAATGCATTTGAAATTTTTTTTCAAAACTTGTTGAAAACAGGGGTCTCGCTCGAGCATAGCTTCCTTCGCTTTAAAACAAATCATAGCATAATCATTTTCGTATCTGAACATAATAATGGTACATTCCATAGAACACATCACATATCGTCTTCGGACTAGAGTAATCGGTTTCGGATACCGATTAAACACATATCACCACAATGAAGTGGCTAACGAGATCTCGTAATCACATATATGTCATGGACTCGCATTAACATGTCGTCCCCCATGACTTGGGACTATCTATGGATGCCATAATAGATTTCAAACATAGGACATTCGTTCACGTAAACCATATCATTTCAAAAATCATAACGTATCATAACTCGTTGGGAACATAATTCATATCAACATATCTTTATAGAAATGTTACTCACAATGGTTCTCGTAAATGGTCAATCAATCTTCGAGTCTTGACCTACAATCACAAAGTACATAACACAAAAATATCTTATCATTACACATGTACTTGGCCAACATGGTTTAGTTTTCTTTACATTGATTCTTATTATTTCTTATCACATTGCTCAAAACACACACTTACAGTCTCTTAACTCAGTACATTCCTTTTTTAGTGTGTTTTTACCTTAATAACCCTCATTATGGAGTCTTAATCATGGCCTAGGAATGCCTAGGATGGAATGAGGATGCAGAAATGCACTTGAAATTTTTTTTCAAAACTTGCTGAAAACAGGGGTCTCGCTCGAGCATAGCTTCCTTCGCTTGAGCGGACATACCGAAAGTAAGTGGTCGCTCGAGCGTAGACTCCCTCGCTCGAATGGTCCGCAAAATGTGAAAAAGTTCTGGCTGCAAGAAATCTCTGCTCGACGCTCGCCCGATGCTCGCTCGAACGTGAGACACAATCCTCGTCGAGCGCAAGTATTGTCGCTCGAGCGTGCTTCCAAACACGCAAACTTCTGAAAGCATGAAATTTACGCTCGAGCCAACCTTTCGTCGCTCGAGCAGAAGTATGAAAATAGAGGTGGTCGCTCGAGCGTGGAAGTAAAATTCTGGGTTTTCCATATTTGCTTTCAAGGTTCAAAACATGAATTCAACACTCCAAAACTAATCCTCTTGGACCAAAATTCTGGAAATCATTTAGAAACTCACAAAATGTCATGATTTAAAGATCATTTCATAAAATCAAAGCCCAAAAATCTGACAATTGTACACAAGTTCAATTTAAACTTTAGGAATGTTTCAAGAATATAACATGCATGAATTCTCTTGAACTCCACCACTCCAAATCATGATCAAACTTAGAAAATTGATGGAAAACATGATGAATTCCCAAAATATAAGTGAGATGAACACATGCATGAAAGAATTCTTTGAAATCATGCTCAATTTGTAACACTACAACAACTTGGGTCTTGGATGACGATTTTTTTTTGTCTCCAAAGAGCTAATTTCGTCACTATAGATATTTGTGAGGAAATATTTTCGTCACTGGGTTTGTCATTGAATGTTTGTCACTAAAAAGCATCATGACGAAAAATAATTTCGTCACCAATGAAATTAATTTAGTGACGAAAATTTTTGTCACCAATAAGACAACATTTTGTCACAAAAAAATGCTCATTTTCGTCACCAAATAGTTATTCAATACCATATTTATAACTTTAGTTGACGAATAAATTTGTCACACATGTAGATCATTGATGAGAAAATAATTTCGTCACAATAAGATGTAAAGTTGACGAAATTTTTCATCTCCAAAAGTCAGACATGGGTGACGAAATATATTTCGTAACAAAAATATTTACACGTGACGAAATTTTTAGTCACCAAACAACAAAATTAATGAAAACTTTCATACATAAGCTGCGATAAATTGTCATAAAAAATATTTATTAGTGACGAAAAATCACTTTGTCATAAAAACAAGTATAGATGATGAAAAAATTTGTCACTAAACTTGTTCCATATTTTATATTTTATATTTCATTTTAAATTATTATTTCACAAATATTCCTGCTCATATCCCAATCGTCTTCTAAATGTACTAAGAAATTCACTAGCTAATATACACTACTCTACACAAAAAAATCGCTAAACAATTTATATTATAAATCAAAATATATCCATGAAAACTATTATAGCAAATCCCAAAATGAACCAACGTGGTGTCCACAAAAAATAAATAAATAAATAAATAAAATCAACACTTGATCTTAATTTACAACTAGAACTATGTATCAATTCAAAAAATAAAATAAAATTCAACACTTGATCTTAATTTGCAAGTATGCTTCCAAACGTCATCGAAAACCAATCTGCAAAGAAAATAAACAAGGAAAATATTATCAAGGATGTACAGGAAGGATAGCTAGGAGTAGATCTTACTAGACATCCAGAAGTAGAAGGTTTATTACAATTGAAAGCTTTCAAGTCTCTAAATTATGCAAGACAAATATGTGATGTCTTTTGGTAACTTGCTAGTGTTTAGGGGATCTTGTTTGTATTTAGTTTTTAGGATGAGATCATGCTATTTGTATTTCTCTTTGTAAAGGAAATCTGAATTACTTGAGATTTTAGCTTCAAAACTAATAGTGTATATATGTTAGAATTTGCAATGTAATTTGTATTCTATAGAATAAGAAACAAATTTGTAGCGATGTTTGGAATTGTATAGAGTATGTAAAATATTACAGGAGATATGGAAATAACATGAGTATATATATTATTTAATAAAATAACTTTTTACGGTATGCAAATGTATGCTATGAAAAAACGGAGAATGGGGAAAAAATGCTACCAACTGAAAATTGCAAGCAATGATCAATGTCTTCATTTTTATGATGCCTCCTAGGATACCCTACCCAAGTGTGAAACCAATAATTAGCTAGCCAAACTCCCACTATCTGGAGGTATTGTCATCAACTTAAATAACCAAAATTCCTAGGACCCCATTGGGAGGTTTGTCCCTTGTACGTATGCTAAGTGATTTCTATTAATGTGATCCATCTTTAACATACACAAAAAAACAATGTTCAATGTGGCAATACTGCAATTTTGATGCTAAAAAGGCCTCTCCATGCCATTCAATGCTGGTGCATTAGCTTGTTCTGTCCTCAACTTATCTAACATGTTGCGGAGCTCCTCATTCTGCTTAAGACAGTCTTTTACCTGCAGGAATCACATCATGCATATTACTGTTTTGAGGAAGAGATCTGCATAACTTCCACGAAACTTAACAAGTAAAGATAATATAAGCATTCCTCATCCACGACAAGATGAAGGCAAATTACATAACTAAATGTCTTTTCAAGCTCAAGCTCAAGCTCAAGCCTATAGCTATAGTTTATCGCAAAGCCATGAGGTATCCTGATGTACAAACAAACATATGAACAGGTAAAGCAAAGGCAGATAGGTGTCTTAGATACAAGTATTGTAGTTCAATATCTGGCTTCATTGTGCAGCCAGTGTTATTTCACATCTGATTAACTATTTTCCCTTGAATCAAAGGCTTAATCCAAAATCTCTAAAGAGCATTGTACGTAAAATTCTCTTTTCTCAAACACAATAATATATTATTTGATTAAATATTTGTCCTTAAAACTTCTGACACCCCCTTCATGAAGTTCTCTTTTGACATAATTGAGATCCTACATCTATATCTTAAACTTCCACCTCACCACAAATCTCCAGCAGGACAAATACATCAAGGCATGAATTCATTTTTCATGCAACTTGTCCAAGGGTTCAAATATGAGGAATAGGAGCTCAATTATGCGCTAAATTGATGGTCCTTAGTCAACATAAATTTTTACCAAAAAAAAAAGTAAAATCACAATTGAAAACCATGAATGCTGTAGGCATGCACAAAGGATAAAGAATTTTTTTGCTTTCTTTGTTCATTTGACCAGGGTAGCTTTCATTGTGAACTCTAAATGAAATGAAAGCTAAACACCTAGGGAAGCAACTTTTTTGTCCAATCTCTAAAATGAAAATGTAATGCAACCAATCCAAACAATATAATTAAACCAAATTACACTATCCAAGGTTATTCATAAACTACCTTGGGACAGCCTAAAGATCCATCAATAAGGGAGAAGGGAAAAAAACAGAGAGAGAAAGAAACCACAAAAGGTGTCAACAGATTACTAAATCTGAAAACCAGATTCTGTCAAACCTCCAGCACTAAGTACCTGATTCTCCCAGTGCACTACTACACCCATTGCCTCTTGATAAGCAGATGAAAGATTAGAATTTTCCTCAAAAAGCCTGTCTATCTCTGAAGATTGGGAATCAATCTATAAACAAGATTAAGCAGCAAACTGAAAACTTCAAGTCCAGGTTATTGAATGAATTGAAATAGTAGGAAAGGATGTTACCTTCATTAGCAATTTCTGTCTGCTGCTCTCCAATCTCTCAACCACCACTGCCATATCATGCAATTGCTTCTCAAGTTTCTCCTTGTCTTCTTGCAAAACAATATAAATGAATTAGTAGGATAATGAAATTGCAGAGACAGACACCTTTGTGCCTAGAGGGGAGTGAATAGGCCAAACTCTTAAAACAAATTACCAATTAAAAATTACCAGGTGGATTATTAACAGTTATTCAATCTCAAGATAGATCAAAAGTCTTCCACACAGTAACACACTAAATAAATCAAGATGATAGACATCATGACTTATGTGAAAAACCATTGAGAGCAACTGAACAACAATCAGTTTAGGTAAAAATCAAGAGCACCCTACTGATCAAAATACATTTGATCAAATGTATAATACAAAAATTCAAGTAAATGAATTACAACCCAATCCCCGATGTGTCTTGATGAATGATTTGGACAAAACGCTTGATGAAATAGACAAACATTAGGAGCAGTGAAATAGAACTACAATTTTAGCAATGAGAAAAAATCATTGTTAAATTAGTATTGGAGTTAATATTAAGAATCGACAGAAAATTGTGTATAATTAAAACTACAATCCATTTTGTTTGTTCAATATATATTCGACTTGAAATTCAAAAACCCTAACACAGAATAAATCATCTCATCTATCACACCAATAATTAGTTCAAAAAACCCTAAATCTAGAACAAAAATCAAAACTCATGTACTCATTTCACAAAAATAAAAATCCTACAACATCAACAAAAAACAAAAAAAAAAACCCTAGCTCTAGAGTGAAATGGGAAAATAAAGAGAGAGAGAGAGAGAGAGACCTGAACATCGATGGGAATCGAGGAGACGGAGAGCGACGGTGACTAACCGACGGCGAGCAACGGTGACTGACCAACGGTGACTGACTATGAGAGAGAGGGGGAGAGCAAGACTATGTTTGGTGTTTAGTCACTCTGTTTGGTGTATGTACCTGTAATACAGATAAATAAAAAAATAATAATACTAAAATTAAGCATAAACGGTGAGCGACTAACTATGAGAGAGAGGGCGAGAGCAAATGTTTGGTCTTTGGTCACTTTGTCTGGTGTATGTACCTGTAATACATATAAATAAAAAATTAATAATACTAAAATTAAACATAAACTCAAATTAGGCGGTAATATTCAGAGTCAAAATCGAGTTAATTGAAATTATAAGAACTAAAATCTAAAAAAAATTATCATTGTACAGGAGAGCAATTTGAAATTTTATTTCTTCTTTTAAGTCATATAAAGCCGTTAATCAATTTTGTACATGTGGCAAGTATAGTTAAAAAAAACATGTTTAACTTATTTGTTTTTATTTATTTTGTGCATTTTAAAACTTTTGAAAATATATTAGCCTTTTTTATTTTTTCAAAAAATGCCATTAGATGGCTTGGAAAGTTTTTGACTTAATGACATTTCTCAAAATGCTATAAAATATTTGTTTAGGACACTTTTCACCTAATGCCATAAAAAGTAACTTGCACCTACCTAATTTAGTGACATTTTTAAAAAAATGCCATTACTACTAAAGTTTGGTGTCATCTGTTGATAAATGACACTGAAACAATTTCTTGTGCCATTCTTTTATAAAATATCATAAAATTGATGTGACATTTTTTTATTAAAATGTCACTAGAGCCTTATATGTTTGTGGTTCTGTAATTTTTTTTTCTAAAACGTGTTACCAAATATTATTTTTGTAACATTTTCTAAAATATGCCACTAGTGTAGTGTCACTAAAGTGTGTTTTTGTTGTAATGTATATTCTTCATAAAATAGTTTCAAAATATTTAAAATCAAATTTTTCAAAAAAAAAAATTTAAAATTATTGGTGCCGAAAATATATTCTTCACTAATAATTTTATAATTAGTGACAAATTGTTTTTCTCGCCAAAAGTCTCAAAATTTTGGTCCCCACCCAAAAAAATTAGAGAGAAAACCTTTGGTGATGAAATTCAATTTTTCCTCACCTAAAATGAAGTATTTATTAACGAAAGTAAATTTCGTCATCTATTATTTTTACTTTTTTATTATATGTGACAAAATTTTATAATTCGTCACGGATTATTCTTATTTAGTGACGAAATTTATTTTCTTCACTACTTTTCGTCACCGTAGGTTACTTAGAGAGCTAATTAACTTGTGTTTTGTTTTTAAAGAGAGAGACAAAGAGGGGAGATGAAAACTGATAAACAAAAAATGAGGAGGAGGGAGGGAAAGTTAGTAGTATATATTTTTTTTATTACTGCCCAATATTTCAAAACTTTCCATTCAAAATTAGTGACAAAATAATTTCCTCACTAAAAAGTCTCAAATTATTAAAAATTATTAGTGACAAAAATATATTTCTCACTAGATGGTCTTAAAATATTTAAAATCAAATTTTTCAAAAAATATATATATAAAATTATTGGTGACGAAAATATATTCCTCACTAATAATTTTATAATTGGTGACAAATTTCTTTTCTCACCAAAAGTGTCAAAATTTTGGCGCCACCAAAAAAAATTAGTGGGAAAACCTTCGGTGACGAAACTTAATTTTTTCTCACCTAAAAAAAAGTATTTGTTGATGAAAATAAATTTCGTCACCTATTATTTTTATTTTTTTATTATATGTGACAAAATTTTATAATTCGTCACGAATTATTCTTATTTAGTGACGAAATTTATTTTCTTTACTACTTTTCGTCACCATATATTACTTTTGTTGTAGTGTAAGGAATAGACATGCATGCATGGTCTGATCCTTCTACCATCTTATTTAGCTCAAGTCTTGCTTAACTCAACATAATCTTCATGAATTTATCTCTACAATACATAATCTTCATAAATTAATAGTCAAAGGCGTATCTAGAGTCTTGAATCACTTTTGTTCTAGCTTAATTTTGATGGATCCTAGCCAAGATCTTTAATTCTCCTTCAATCTCTTCTTTTCTCTCTCTAGAATTGCACTCTCTCTCTCTCTCTCTAAAATGAATTCTTAGATTTTCCACCCAAATGAAGCATGCATGAGTTCAAGAATGAGCCTAAAAGCCCCCTTATATAGTTGTAATGCTAATTTGCATTAATTAGAACATTTGGCTAACCAAACACAACTTAATTAATCGTTCCGAATCAATTTTTAATAAAATTTGCCATATGGTTCTAAAAATTCTGAATAACATATTCATGTAACCAATTTCGATTTCGAATGCCGATAAGGCTTTCAATTTTCATGTTAAAGCAGAATTCCAAACAGATCATTCCCTGAGCAACAGATAGAAAACCAAAGATCATGCAAAATACATATTAAACATATAATTTATATTAACCCCTTTATTAACTTCCTTAATTTTGGATTAGTAGCTAATTGTGGATCGGGGTTGTTACAGTCTCCCCACCTTAAGAAGTTTGGTCCTCCAAACTTGAGTTATCTTATATCAAAAGGAAAGATGTCCATCACAAATATAACTTCAACTCTTTATAAAACAGAAGCATAACCATATTCATAAATATGTTCATAACCCAATCTCAACATTATCTCCGTACCAGAAACAGAATCATAAATCATATATAGAGATTAGAGTTCATATCAGAAACATATTTTTATCGAAAACAAAGTCTTATGCATATTCAGGTTTCGAATCAGAATTAGATTCAGATACAAGCTCATATACATATTCATATTCAGATTTTGCATAAAATCATACGTGGCATACCCATTAGCTATCATATTAACTTGGTCCTAAGACCCATATGTATAGTCGGTATTGACGACCATAAAGGTCCATATCTTGCGCGCAAGTAACCATGGTATTATTACCTCCAGGCGAGGGCCACGTGAATATAGGCCTCGGTATTGTTACCCCTGGGCAAGGGCCACGTGAATATAAGCCACAAATATATTTCAAAAAATTGGACATTCATTCATAATTCATAAAGTAGCATTTCAGAAAACAAATCGTATTATATCAGTCAAAAAATACTTAAAGTTAAACATAACTTTACAGAGTTATTACTCACATTACTTATGAAAGTAGAAACAGTGTGAATCTATGACGTCTGATGAGCATTCTCTGTCACGACCCAAACCCGCCCCTATGGGTTTAGCATCGTAACCGGCCAGTAATCCTTGGATTACCAAAGGCCTCTAAATAGAATAACATATATAATAAGGGCTGCGGAAGTAATTACATAATTATAATTGTCTAATGAGCTGTGCTGACTTATATGAAACAGAATATTTAAAACTTTACATACATATCCATTAGTCAGCCTTAGTTCCCACAGATTCAATCGTACTACACGTTAATACAGAAGCAGTCATTCACAGATCATATGTCAGGGTTTACAATCAAACTGGTCTACTGTCAACAAGTCCGATAGCATCAATTTCAAAGTACAGCAACACGTAGCAATCACTCCCTCATTCAAACAATGGTAGTAATAGTAATACCGGAGCAATTAACCACGTATCATACATACAGTATTCCCAGAGTGTAAGTTACAAGATCTTATACCCCATTCACGTGTGTTCCCAATTAGTTACATGCATACGGTAAAAGTTATTTATGATCACATAATCTTCTATTAACGGTCACATTCTTCATAAGCGTTCAAAATTGATTCAAGTTCTCAGTCAGTCAATTCCCGTAACAACACAATCTAGTTATTCAGTCATAAATAATTCACAATCCCCCATAACATAATCAAATCAATTAATGATAGATGAAACACAACTTAAAAGCCCACTTATATAGTTGTAACGCTAATTTGCATTAATTAGAACATTTGGCTAACCAAACACAACTTAATTAATCGTTCCAAATCAATTTTTAATAGAATTTGCCATATGATTCTAAAAATTCCGAATAACATATTCATGTAACCAATTCCGATTTCGGATGCCGATAAGGCTTTCAATTTTCATATTAAAGCAGAATTCCAAACAGATCATTCCATGAGCAACAGATTGAAAACCAAAGATCATACAAAAAACATATTAAACATATAATTTATATTAACCCCTTTATTAACGTCCTTAATTTTGGATTAGTAGCTAATTGCAGATCGGGGTTGTTACACCCATGTATCAACCATTAATAATAATAAAAAAATTCAAATCTTTAAATTTACTAAGTATTGGATACCCATCGTGGCGACTACAAAAAACCACCATTAGATAAATACAATAATACTTTTTACAGAATGATACATTGATATAAAATTAATTGTTGGCTGGCCCTAATACCACCTCAATCACAACCACCGCCACAACTCCAACTCCACCACACCACAACTATCCACCACCACCGCCACTATGACCATCATCATCACTACCTCCACCTCTATAGTTGCTTCACCACCACCACACAACTGCCTCTCATCGCCATCAACACCACCACTATCACCAACCATTGCCACTACCACCATTAGCTCCTCCTCTACCACCGCCACTATCTATTGGGAAAAAAAATAATCAATAAAGTAAATAAGTTGGTCGAATTTATTTGTTCAACTCGTATCTAATTCAATCCAATCCAATCCAATCCATTTAGAGTTGAGTTGAATTGTTTAAATATGTAACACGTTTTGGCCTCTCAAATTTACCAGTTTGTTATATCTGTCAACAACTTACGAGTCCAGATCTTAATTTTTTCTAGAGTAATTTTTGAGTGAATTTTTATATGATTGAGATTTTTTTCCAAGTGATTATCACTACTATTATATCCTCAATTTTTATAGAATTAAATCTCAATCAATTAAAAAAAAAATACTCTAAAAAATTCTTTTTAGAGAATCTGGTGTGGCAACTTTTAGGGTCTTCTAATCAAAATTTATTTTCAAAAGACATTTTTTTTTTTTTTTTTTTTAAATTCTTTTTAGAGAATCTGGTGTGGCAACTTTTAGGGTCTTCTAATCAAAAAATTTATTTTCAAAAGACTTTTTTTTTTTTTTTGTAACATGGGCTTGGAAAGCATATGGATAACATTTCATGCCAAATATGTTGTCTGGGAGCTGTATAAACATTACTTTTAAAGAATAAAAATACAATACGTAATCCATTTTTCGTTCCCTTTTGATGTCACTCCTTATTTCTCCATATTTAAGAAATACAATAAGTAAATAAAAATATTAGAGATAATAGAGTTTCTTGCCACGTGGCTGCTTTAAAAACTTTTAATTAATATATAACATTCCTCTTAAACAAAATAGATGTGAACACTAATCTTTATTATTTCAGTATTTGACATATGTATTCAATTTTATCAATAAAACATTTTATTTTAGTGATAAAAAAAAAATGCGAGTTCCTCATTTTAAGAATCACTTAGGCTTTGCCAAGGAGTACTTAAATCTAAATTTTACAAAAAATTACAAGCAGGCATTACTTAATTCCTCATTTTAGATTACAAAAATTAATAATGTTTTTCTTTTTTTTTGAGTAACTAATATGTCATGTAATATAAAAAAAATAAATTAAAAACTACAATAAGACGTACTTTAAAAGATAACAAGCGTGACATCAGTATAACCTTTCTCTTTTAGATTTTAGATTTTAAATTATACGACTCTATGTATTAAGTTGATATAAATTTCTCGTAGGTGATCTAATTTTTTGGTTAATCGAACATTTTCAGGTGGCCTGTCAATATCTACCTTTTGTTTTCAATAATTACAACTTTTCCAATTCCCACTATAAATTACTATTATAATAATAATCTTGCTCTCATTTTTTCCGTAAAACGTGCTCTTTGCATAACCACTCCCATATTACTGTACAAGTAAATGAAAACGCTCATTGGATCCTTCATTTGACTTCGCCGACCAGATGTGGGTCTTATTCAAACAATTGATTTATACTATAGGTCTAGCTTGAGGTTCACAATCCAATTTAAGATTTGAATTTAGTGTGTCTATTGTAAGTTTAATTTTTATAATTTAAATTGTTTAATTTTTAATATTTGTTAAGAAAAATAATCATGTAAAAAATAAGATGATTAGACTTAGATAGTTATATATTTAAATCACATTTATCTTAAAAAAATAAATGACAAATATAATTTAAAAAATAACAGTTTATTTTTTAAAGACAAATGTGATTAAAATATGTAACTGTCAAAATCCAATTATCTTAATTTTTTTACAAGAATATTTTTTTCAATAAATTTTAAAAAATTAACGGTTTAGATTACTGAGATTGGACTTATAATTAGCTCACTAAGCCCAAATAGTCTCATTAGATCTCCACCATGAGAGAATAGCCAACCTAATTAATATTACCCTTCTATTTTTAGAAGTGGAGGGTTAAAAAAAATGAAAGAATTACAATTTAGTGATTTTTTGAAAAAAATATTTATAAAAATATGAAAAAAGTTAAAATTTTAACCATTAATACTTGTAAAGTTTATCAATAATGTGTATTTTTTTTTTTTTTTTTATATATATAATTTCCATTGAGATCGTTAAGGTATAGTGGTTTCTTGAATGAACTTCTATTTTTAATTTTATGCAACTTCCATTTTTATTTTTATTCATATAGCGAGCCGTTTCCCCTTTACTTTACTTGTTTATATACAGAACTTGGTTCCGTGGTAGCTGGTTGTTGAAGAGTAATTGTTCTGCACCCTTTAATCCTTATTTGAGTCTTGGGTTGTTTGGAAGATTTGGAGATAGGGTTGGATGAGCTTAGCAACCAGTCTAGTTGCCCAGATTTTTGGCTTGTACCGCCGAGCGGAGGGCTTGCGAGCACGGCCTACGGCGGGAATACATCCCATCCAAAAAAGTAATGTCCTGTTTTAGTGTTGGCCGCTCTCGAGCGGGGGATTGGAACGCTCAGAGCGGAAGTCATCGGTTGAGTGGTACGCTCGAGCGGTGGGAGTTGACGACTGTGCGCTCGAGCGGGACCATCTGCAAAAATGTCTGGGATGTTGCATTCGCCGCTTCGTAGCAGGAGTTGGACTCCGCCTCGAGCGAGAGTCTGTGGATCAGCCTGCGCGCTCGAGCGAGGTTTCCCCAACCACACGCTCGAGCGCGACGCCCCAGGCGACAGACATGTATAACAAATCGAACCGACTTTTGGATCATTTCATCTCCTTTTTTTGATTTTAAACACCCTAGAACCGAGCTTCTCCCTCTCCACACACCTTCTCTCTTAGGTGTTTGATCTACTAGAGTGTGTATTTCTACCCTAGTCCTTGTTAAAAAGATAGTGGGTCGAGGACTTCCGTTTAATCTGGAACATCTGGGTGGCCCTTTGGTTTCGTCTCTTCTCCATTCGATCTTTCTTCAAGTAGGGATTCCTACTCCACTTTATAAGTCTATGTTCTAGTTTTGGTAATTTTGATTTATGTTGGGATTACTTCTGATAATTTGGGAAAAACCCTATGATATTAATTAATTAATTTGTATAATTAAATATTAAGGGAATGGGGGATTTTGGCTTAAATTCATGAAATTGAAATGTATTGATTAAATGGTTGTAGTTGGATAATTTGAATCACTTGGCCTTATTGAATTTTTATGATATATTTATTTCTAAGTTTAGAAAATACTGTATTGGGCTATCGGTAGAGGATAAGTCGTGATTGTTGTAGGGAACTGCATGTGATTTCAGGGATACTGAAACTAATCATTAATTAAGGTCATCAATTTTGACTGTTGAATAATACAGACATTATTGTGTATTATGGCTGTGTCGTATATTTATGTGTTACTACAATTTTTGATGTGGGAGGAGATAGGGGATGATCTCCACGGTTTAGGGGAAAGATAGGGATGGACCTCTAACGGATTTGTTTGTGGAGAGATAGGGGATGGACTCCATAGCACACATTTATGTGTGCTTATTACTATTTAAGTGTTATTGATACAGCGACTAAATGTGTATCAACGGGAAGTTATGAAAGTGTTTTAATATGAGCCTGAGTCTCATCTGTGTTGTTGATATTGAAAATTGAATGTGATATTAATAGTTCACTGTTGTAAGTGTTGGCCAGGTATCTAGCCATATTGATAGTCATGGGAATTGAACTTGTCATGACTATTGTGTTATAAATTGTAAACAATTATAAATTTGATTAATCTTGGTTAACCATCTACACCATGGGGGAAAAATCTTTGTGCTTATAGGGCTTTATTCAATGCTTTATATTTGGTTTAAGTACTTTTCCTACTGGGCTGTGGCTCAACCCTTTATGGGAATATCATTTTCAGGTCCAGGTGATAAGCTACCTCCAAGGACTTAGCTTCCCATGAAGTATTTGGATTTTGTAAGGGACTATCTTTAGTTATTTGTTTTTTAATTTAAAACATTCAAGCCTAGGTGTTATTTGTAATTGAATTTAGAATTTCATATGTTGTGTCCAAGTGTTGGCTAGGAAAGATGTAAGCCCATAGGGCATTTAATTTGATATTACATGTAATTGCTTTTCTTAGTAATAATCTGATGACCGTTGTGTTGTTGAGAAAGATAAAAAGTTGGCACTCTCTTGAGAGAGTCAGACACCTAAATTTCTAGTGCTCTTTGTCCTTTTTATATAAGGCACTGGTGGGGCAGTGCATTTCAACTCCGGAGTGCGCTGTGCTAGTGGATATCTCAAACCACTCGGGCTTTGTTTTTCTGGGAGGGCTTGTTTATGACTCCCATACGGCCACCCAAAGAGATGAAATCTGGGTAGCCTTGCAAATATATGGGAGTTCAAACCACACTGGTGTTAGTTCAAGCGCAATGGACAATGCAACCACTGTGATCATGACCAAGGTCAAAGGCAGTAAGTTCCGCGGTCAGAGATACGACTGAGCACGCTCGAGCTCAAATTATATCAAGTCTGCTGGACTTTATAATTTTATTCTAGCAAATGCAAGTAGGATAGGAACAAACGACCTAGTCATGGAGGTCAGGCTATATTCATCATGTCCTCCTTGGGTATCAACTCGTAATATGACATCTCTCTCTTATCAAATGAACATATGTCGTAAACGAACACACATAGAGCACATGTGCACGTTTACTGTCTCCCGTGGCAAACACAATAAATCGAGTTCCCAATGCAATTGAAATCGACCCATGAACCAAGGAAGATATCGATATAAACCTCATTGATTTTGAAAGTGCTCTCAAATAGTCAAGAACACAATCAAACAACAAGGCCTAACAATTCCATTATCTCCAACCAAGTTCAAAGGAACAATAGCTGTTTAGCACTGTGCATTAGAGCTCCGCAATGCAAAGCCTAAGCATACAACAGTAGAGGATTGCAACATCGCTCATAAACAAATAAGTATCAATAACAAATATAAAGTGTGCAAACGCTTGTGAAACTATCCTAGGGAATATACAACAATAGCAAGTGGCATACATTGTAATTAATGTAACTACACTCTTATAGATGTGCAAAGATGGACTCGCCGCACCACACTAGATCTATAAGTGTTGTCCATAATAGTTATGTATAAGCCAATTTTTTCGAGATGCCTGACGGGACAAAGCAAAATAACACTAGAGGGTGGCAAATGGTATTAGCAATAGCGACCATGACATAAGAAAAAACATGATATAGGACTACTAATTCTGTTTTATACCAACGTATGAGTGTTAGCCTCCGGCCCACACCCTCACAACTCGGTGAGAATGCCCGTGCGGATGAAAATGGGTGTGTATTCAATCGAAGTAACTTTTGAGTGCACGCAGATGTGACTCGCAACACAGAGGATCGACCATACGCTCGACGTGAAAAACTAAACTCTTCGAAGAACACTTTCTTCTTCTTTGTTCTATCTCAGTGACTTTTTGTCTGGCTATTGATGTTTATTGTTTGTCTATATGGTTTGTCTTAATTTAAATTTCAAGTTATAGCTTGGCTTTGACCCGAAACAGCCCCGTAATCATGGCAAAAATGGAACCGATTGGCATTGACAATAGACAGACGTCGCGTAATGGCAACATAAAGTTGCCAATACACATTGGCCCTACACAGACTATTTTATATATATACTAAGTTAGCTTTTGCACAATCACTGGTACATGGAGACTTATGAAATTAGACCAGACCAAAGGCAAAGGTTAAATCTCTGATACTAGCATTTTGACAAGCCTTCTCATGACTAAACCATTGGTCCACATAACAGCGAGAAGCACTATGCGATTAACAGTGGACTCTTTAAAAACAATAGAGCGGTGAATGAGAACCAGACAACCCTAACATGGGTTTATGAAGCTAAGTGGTAATGCTAATAACACGCAAACGAAGGATAAATACAAACTCTGTGATACACACGCGGGAAAGAGAAGAGCTATCCAGAAATAATGAAATGTTTTTTCAGTAGATAGTGTAGCAAGCATGCTTCTTACACGATACAAGATGGCGTCGAACAATTTATTGCAGATTAAGCCACAAAGGGCTATAACATGAGTGCACAAAATATTCACCAAAACAAGAAAATATCCCTTAATAAAAAGTTCAGGAAGATCAAAATAAAGCCACTTTGTTTCGGACCAAGGGCTCAAAAACCGCAACTAATCAGTGGGCTGCCCACGACACGTATAACCTCAATAGTAATATCGGATCACAATCCAAAAGAAGGAATAAAGAGGATACATACAGTCCCATGCGTAATTATGCACAGTCTCCATAAACATAGATTGAGCTTGTTTCTTTAAATGTTGAAAGGATAGGGCTACAAAGATAAGCTATATATACCAGTGCATTTACTACAGATTCAGATCTCATCACCATAAAAGACACAACTCACATCTCATGACATAAGATTAGGCTAAAGGAGATCGATTACTTTAGAGTAGTGAGAGATCTAGTACTATCTCAGCAAACAGCATTGAAGTCCTCTAGATCGCAAGACATGAAGAGTGAGGAGCCTGGACAAAATATGAATGATATTTGCAAGTTGAGGTCGAGAATGCCCAGAAGATGCATAGACACATATGGCTTCATATGATATGAAAGCAAAAAAAGGTAGAAAAGGGAAGATGAGGACTCCCTCCTTGGTTAAACATTAGTGAACCAGCACCTCTCTGGACAAGTTTAGGTGTCTAAGCTTGAGTTAAGGAGACAGCATTGTACTCTCTCGAAGCTAGTTTGGAATAGCGTGTTAGTGTGTACTCGCGCCTTGTGTTGACGTTGTAATTACGAAGAAAGATGGCCACAGAGAGAACCCAGAGGGTGTTTTTTAGGTATATAAGTTTTGAGGATGGAGGAGCAAGAGTATTGAGTGCCGTATTTAGGAGTTAATTGTCAAGATGGCTTTATCAGAATTATGGGTGATATCTCCTGGTATATTTTTGCCTTTCAAGTCTCTAACCTAAACAAGGAGGGGAGAGGTGATATATAAGCGAGAGAGGGATTTAGATACAAGCTAGTAAGGAAAAGGGTCAAAGGGGTTCAAGGGGGTGCAAGGCTTCTAAGAAGCATAAACAGCTGGCCCAAGCTTCTCCAGAAGCTTGGCAAGGGTTCAAGCTTCGTAGAAGGTTAAGGGTCAAAGACTCACAAGCGTGCAAAACAAAAGCACATGCACGCTGGGAATCAAATTCTGATGATTCCAGCTGGCAGCTGGAACCACTCAATCTGCAGAAATGCTCCGGTAAGGGAGTCGGAGTCGGCTACACAAAAATTGACCCGGTTCAGCACAAAAAATGTGCGGTCGGCACAATAAATGGTCCGGTCGGGCACAATAAATTTGCCCGGCGGACAAACAGGTGCCAGATGGGTGGCCGGTGAGAGGTCAAAAAAGTGCGGTGGATGTCCATGATTGAAGCCCTGGAAAGTTAGCTTTTCCATGGCGGCAAACCTTGCATTTAAATTCCTTCTGTGCAAAAGTACTATCCCTTTTTCCGTGTAAAGCCGCGCAGATTCGATCCGAACCGGGATGCCGACTTCAACTGATCATTCTTCTCCCACCCGGACTTGGCTCTAGTGGAGATTTTGAGTTGAAAAATGAGCCCGGAGTAAGCTTCCGACGGTGGTGGCCCTAGCTAAACTCCAATGTACAGATAGATAAAGCCCGATTCGCGAGGTGAAAACGGACTAATGCTCGACTTATTCCTACCCGGATTTCATGCGAACTTTTTTCCCAGACCAGCTCTTTTCTCTCATCCTTTTCTTTCTTCAACTCAACCCCTAAAACAGTGTTTTGAAGGATTTCCTCTTCTTGGCCAAAAGAAATGATATCATTTGCCCTGCACAAATCCCTTCAAAACCGAGCATAAATAACCTATCTCGCAAATAGCTCAATGAGTGCCCTCAAAAGTAATACTGTATAAGGGCAGTCAAAAATGGAGGATTATCTTACAGTTGCCTCTCATTTTGAACAACTGAAAGTCTAAACAATGACGCGAGATATAACATAACGTGAGAAATGCTCACAAGTCCCTTACAGACAGGACAACCATTCTTATGACGCGAAAGGGGATACCGAAAGACTTGGAAAAAACCAAATACTGATAAAATAATCATTGGTTTTGTGGCTACAAGGTGAAACTGCATACGTATCCCTATTGAGAAGAAATCAAAACCATGAGAAGACACGAAATAAATAGATTCCAGAGAGATAAAATAAAAGGCGGCGATGATGCAATAAGGATATTTTTGCGCAAGGAAGAACTTTTTATTTGAAATACGTAGGAACTTATACGGCCACGCGAGAGCCGGTCTTACATTGGAGTTCATATGCTCCGCTCGCAAAGGTTGACCAAGGTAATTGAATTCTAAACAATGCAAAGGTGGCAAGTTGCCGTGGAAAACCAACTGCAAAGTGAAGAGGTAGGTGCGATGCAAGATGCGAAGTCCTATAAGATGGAATTCTAACACACTTGAAATTGATTGGTGGTGAATGGGACAGGGAATAGTAGGAGTATCCCGGTGTTTCGGGCCATGTGTAAGGCATTGGAAGTATTTGTAGAGCAGACTAGACACGCATTAATTAATCGAATAGATCAGGAGAAAATCGAGGGCGAGCATAATCCCAAGGTTTATTAGGATTGTATCCAAATTTTTTAGGGACGTATCCCAAAGGTTAGGGACGTATCCCCAAAGATGTTTGTTGGACGGTATCCAAGATTAGGGACACCGATATAAAATATACCTAAAGACTGAAATTAGGACGTTATTCCACATAAAGGTTGAGGGACGCTGATCCCAAAGATTAGGGAGACTATCCCGCATATAGGTTAGGGATCGTGTATCCCAAAGATGAGGAGGAGGCTCGTGTATCCCAAAGGATGAGGACGACCATTGTAGGAAAACTTAGCTCCTGAAGGAATCTAGGAACATTGCTCCGCCAAGGATCAGTTTAATTAGGGACTGTATCCCATAATGCCATTGTTAGGGATCGTATCCCAGGATTTAAGGGGACCGATGTATCCCATGTAGGGATAGAGTGAACCCTAAACCGGAATCATGTTATCCCAACCGGATTAACAAGGATTTAAAGGTCATGTCGGACCGTAATCCCTAAGGTTAGTGAGGACGGCTTATCCCCAAGGAATACTGGTAGGAGTCATTGTGTGGGACAGTATCCCTTACCAAAAGATTAGGGAGGGGTCATGCTGGATCGTGTAGAGAATATCTCGAGAAATTGATTGAGGACAGACCATACATCACGATGGACAAGTTACGGAGACGCTAATCCTCTCAAGAACTTTAGGTAACCTGGATCAGTTCCCAAAGATTAGGGAACGTATCCAAGGGTTAGGGACGTGGTATTGAACTATCATAAAGATTAGGGGCAAGACTGATCCCCAAAGGTTAGGACGTTGAGTCCTCCCGAAAGATTAGGGCCCGAGGTAGTCCGCATATGGATTAGGAGGTTGCTGCACCAAAGGAGAGCGGCTTGGGTTTATCCCGCATTAGCGCTTTAGAGGACGGGGCGGCTGATTGTGCGCAGATATCCCAAGGATTAGCGGAGCGTATCCCCCCTAAAGGTGTGAGGGATCTGATGCGTTCTCCCGAAAGTTGAGGGAACGGTAGCTATCTGCCAGAGGGATTCTCGACTATGTGATGTGTAATGAACACATAAGGAAGCCGGGTAGTCGTCTGGGGATGTTTCAGTGGATGACAGGCCAGAAAAGAAAGAGAGCGTGCTTAGGAGTTGTGTGCCAATAAGTCCGCCGGCGATGGCGTTTTCCGAGGTGAAAAGGAACGGCCAGAGAACATACCCCAAGGACGCTATCACGCTCGTGTGGCCGGCGGCATATAGAAGGGATGATAAGCCGCACCAATAAGGGAAGACCTTGGTGGTTGCTTGGATTGCTGTGTCTGCCAAATCGGCCCAGGGATACTAGGAAAAGGGGAGAGGGCGTAGTGGCTGTGTTGCATGGACGTATTCCCGGTGTTTCGGAAAGAGAGAGAAACGTAGGGACGTATCCCCGGTGTTTCCGGAAAGAGAGAGAAACGTAGGGAGATCCCCGGATGTTTCCGGAAGAAGGTAGGTTACCACATAGGAGCAGATGTCTATACCGCAGAGTGTTAGTCGTAAACAAGGAGAAGACAACCAATAAGGGACGGATGCCGGCTTTGTGGTTTGCATGGTGTATAACCATGTGTGTTCCCGCGGAAAGCAGCAGGGAAATAGACGTTTATATAGGGGACGTATAATTTACCCCCCTTAACTCAAATATCTTTCGGAGGATATGTATGATACCCAGAAAAGAAAGGTGATAAATCAATATGGGAACGGGTTGATCATGACGGGAAGACTAAGTGGAGCAGAAGCAACATGAGTATTAAAAATATTCGGAAAAAGGTAGAGTGAAAGAAATGATTTTGTAAGCCGGAATGGTTAAAGCACGTAAACCAGTAGGACAAATGAAGAGATCACTACAAAGCGATATTTGACATGGATTTACCGGAAAAAATAAAATTAGGAGAGAAACAGTGCGAATAGGTTTAGAAGAGGGCTATCCCGGGATGTTTCGGCCGGAAGACGGACCAAAACATAGGGACGATAGTCCACCGGTGCCGCGCCTTTGATAAGTCTGTCGGGAAAAAATACGAACGAAGAAGCGATTAAACCCATAAGGACGTATAAGCTCTGATACCATTATCTCACCAGAGTTTAATAGTAGAGACCCGAGAGAGAATGAGAAATGAAAAGAGTGATGGCTATAGTGTATAATGACGAATTGATACCCATGAATATTGTATTGATGGTGATTGTAGTCGTATTATTAACACGATTAAGAATGGCAATGGAGAGTAGTGTAATAAACTAAGGTGCAAGTTGAGAAAGTGAAGCGTGACAACGACAGTGTATAAAGGTGCATGGACACCTAGCAAATGTTAAAATGAGGACATCTATAAGGACTCATTTGTCGTACTGAAATAGAATATGTTGCAAATTATTACGATAAAAGATGAAGTATACAAACTAATGCTAGTGACCAGTGGTACGAATGCTAAGCCAAAGCCCATTGGATACAAGCGATATGCAAATGTGCCAAGAATTGATCTTGCCGCCTGAAGGTTAGCATGGTACACTATAAATTATTTCTGGAGAAATTTAAAAAAGCGACCACTAAGGCATTGACAAGGCCCTGAAAGAAGTGTCAGTCCATCCGTGCAAAGTACAATCAACGATATAATATCTTTCTGTAACGTGACACCCATCCCCAGAGGATACTTACAATTTTCCAGAATTTTCGCTCTTTTGTCTTCCTTAGCTTATGCCCAGTACACTCGGCAATTCTCATCGGAACATATCTAGCTCTCAGATAGGTCC
>NW_021025442.1:204122-223607 GCF_004153795.1 Camellia sinensis | reverse complement strand
TACAATATCATGCCAAAAGGTAATATGTACCATGCCAAGTTGAGAGTAATATGTACCACGTGAATAAAGTAAATTGTACCACGCAAAAACAGTAATCCGTACCGCACAAATAGTTATCTGTACAAACAATAGTAATTTGTAGACAAAAACCAATGTCTTCCGTAGACAAAAAAAAGCCGTATCCAAAATTCCATGGCAAAAGCCATCTATAAAAATAAAATTACTCATTAGTATTGATTTTTTATTGGCATATTTAAAATTATAAAAGAAAATCATATAAAACTCGAATGTATATATAAAAAAAATTACATAAAACTCAGAGGCATATGCAAGGCAACCAGTTATCTTTTCAAAGTAATCATTGTAGGTAATTAATCATTAGTTTTGCATTTTCCCCCTCTGAAAACCTTTTTTCGACTAAATTTAAGATGTATTCAACTCTAACTCCCAACCAATGTGTCATATTTACGTACCGTCTGTCCCCACAAGTTGTATTTGTCACGAGGAAGCTGCACGTGACATCCATTGACTGGTTTGGGGGCTGTTTTGCATGTTTGCCCTCCGAACGCCCTTTTTTGACTAAATTTAAGGCGATTTCGACTCTAACTCCCAACCTATGTATCCTATTTACAGGCATAACTCTATTGTAGACTTTAATTTCTTTTTACTACTGCTTATCTATGTGTTCTAGATCAAATCAAGGATCATACCTAGGGGATCAAGTGCCCAGAAACTATAGCTTTCTCTTCCCAAAAATAGTAATATTAATATATCTATAATACTTTGAATAATTTAATTTTATATTTCTTTAGTTATTTGCATTCACCAGATCACACTGTTCAGTTGAACTAAAACATCTGTTTCAGATTTGTAAATTAAACTGAAATAGTGCATATGCCATTGGAAAAAAGATGATAGCTCCGAAACTCATGCATAAATGGTGGAAAAAATTGCACCCATTAGTATTTGCTTGAATAAGATTAGCATTTCAAATTATAAAATAAAAAATTAAATAAAACTCAAATGTATACAATCTTTTCAAGATTTTGTGAGTCCTAATTAATCATATGTCGCATGTCCGGAGAAGTTGAGAAAAGAAAGCAGAAAGAAGGGGGAAGTGGGTTGCACTTTATTGGTAGAGGCTTCCATGAGAGGGAAAACAATCTAGTTCTATCTACAAATGTAACCAGACAATAATTACAAACAAAAAATAGAGAGCTAGTACTGAAAATGCATGCCTACCTAAAAAGGAACCAGCCAACAGAGCCATTTGATTTTTGTATTTGGCTGTTTTGACACTAAACAGTCAATCCAAGCTTCTCTATATAAAGGCCTTTTAAGGATATAACCCGGGAGCAAAGGATTAGTATCATTCTCTAGTGAAAATATGGAATTAAAGCAAAGCTTGTACTTGGAGTACTTCTTTGGGGTTTTGCTACCTCTTGAACATGTTTGCTTTTTCTATGGCAAACAAGACCATCCTTAAACACGGGCAGAACTCTTTTTTTCAACTTTTCAAAACAATAATGTCAATATTTGAATTTTTCTAGAAATTCTAGTATCATATGAATAAAAATGTTCTTACCAAATAGTAGAATGACCATCTCAAGGCTGCAAGAGGCTTGTGAGCCGTGAGACCATGTTGTTCAAATGATTGAGTTGTACTTGTGCCTCCCGAGCTTTTTTCCCATCTTCGGCTTGTTTCATCAACTCCTCCCTCTCCCTCATCATCTCTTCATGATCTCTCTTGCCCTCCTCTCTGTCCCTCATCAGCTCTTCATGATCTCGTTGCCGCTCCTCATGAAGAGCCTCCATCTCAGCTCTCATTGCATCCATCTGTTGATCACGAGCTCGTGCCGCAGCATCAAATGTGGAAGAGGGTTGTGGCCCGATCCCAAATCCACGCAAGTAATTTTTTTTCTGTCCAAGCACTTGCCTTTGACAGTTCCTCTTGAGTCTTGAGTATCAACTTTAAGGTATTTCCTTCCTATCAACTTTAAGGTGAATATACAAAACAGACCCCTTTTAACTATGACATGTATGCATATATGCACATTTAAAGATAAAGCCAGTTTGGTTTCTTGAATTCACTACTCTTACTTCAGCTTCTCCTCTACAAACCATGGTGTGTTTGGACCGAGCTAAGAAATAGCAAGGTTTTGACCGAGCTAACCGCAACATGCCACGACCGGACTAATTCTGAGTGTGGTGACCGAGCTATCCACAAATCTCTCCCAGACTGGGATAACAATAAGCCTCTCTGGACCGGGATAACAATAGGGCTTTCTGGGACCGGGCTAACTTCAAGCCCCTTTCATCCAACTCTTCTTACCGTGCCCAATGAACGGCCCATTACCCAACTCGGCCCAATTCACATATAAATTACCCTCTCAATTGCCCCTTAATTCTATCTGTGCAACATGATAGGGAACCAACCGAGCTAAAAACTTTAGCTTTACAACCGGGCTAAACTCTTTAGCCCTTTCAGCCGAGCTAAAAACCCTTTAGCCTTTCCAGCTGAGCTAAAACTTTTTAGCCTTTCCAGCTAAGCTAAATTTACACTGGGTTCTATCTGTCTGGTCAAAACGTCCCTTCAATCGCAGCAACTGAATCACTTTTCATTCCAATGACACGTGGCATACTCTCATTAGCTGAAGATAGCTGTCACGCCGTCTTCGTACCTCGTGTTTTTTGAACAGTCTCGCCCAAATTTTGGGCCTTCCATCAAAACAAACCCTTTCGTTCTCTTTTGAATCACTCACACCACTATTCATCTCCTTCTCTCTCTTCGAGCCTCTATTGTTCTCCAACTCTGCAACTATGAAGCTCGTGCCCGTTGCTGTTTTCTATTTCCATTCCCTTCCTCTTAATCCTGGTAAGTAACGCAAATCTGTTCTCTTTTTACACTTTATTTTTTTACAATCCACAGCATATTGTTTATGTGTCTTTGCAAAACACAATTTTGCTTTTCCTTGCGTTTTCTGGGAAAAACCTTACAAGAACTACTTGTATTTCACTAAGCAATCTGTAGAACACTGTATTTGATCCAAAATCATAATATAACCAAACTAGGAAGTTGTTTGTAGTTGATGTCAATCTAGCCAGACTATCAACCGGACTAGCACTTCATGCTAAACTAGTAATTTTATCAGGTCGAACCATCTTTTGTTTCATTTATCTTAGCCGGGCTATTGATCCGCACTATGTTTGTAATAGTATGCTTGAAAGCCTCGACCATGACCGAGCTACAACTCGGGGCTAAACCAGCCTTCTTAGTTCAAACCGAACTAAGAATGCTGCCCCTAGAGGCTCAACGGGGCTAACAAATCCCTTGTTCACACCGAGCTAACAGTCCCCTTCCTCAAACCGAGCTAAGACACGAAGCAATTCTCATAGCCAAGCTAGAACTTCATTTATCTTGCCTTTGTTTCTTGTAGCACGGTCCAATGATCAGTGCTTAACACTTTTCTTTTTTCACTTTGCAGACTTAGGTTGGCCAGGCACTCCTTTGAGTGCTCAACCGAGCTGCTCAGCACCATTCTTCGACCGAGCTTACACCCAGTTTAATCTGTACATAACTTAAACCATAAATGGGGAAGAATGGATTTTTAGTAAACTCACCAGGGGCCATAGCTGAATTTCGTAAGGACTACCAAATTCCAGATGATGTCCACCTCTCCCTGGCCGAACCAGAAACCGTTCCTTAGGGAAAACAAGGCTTTGTCCCTTTTAATGTTATTTCAATCATAGAGTGCGGTCTACGTTTCCCTGTACAGCCCCTCCTCTGTGAATTCCTTAGGCAAACCAAACTCTGCCCTACCCAACTTTCTACCAATTCCTACCATATAATAAACGGCATTGTCGCGCTAAACGACCGGGCTGGTCTTAACCTCGGCTTAGCCGAGCTCTTTCATCAATACTCCATAGGATCGGCCGAAGATGGCTGGGTTTACTACTTACAAATAAGGCGCCGGCGTGAAAAAATAATAAGGGATACTCCGGATAAAGACGTGAACGATGATGATTTTTTCTGGGTATCTGGAAATTTTGAAGACCACAAAGCCCAGCTCCCAGGCCATAGAATAAATTGGAACAAGGGTGTAGCCGGTAGGGTTACCTCGACTGAATTCCACGCTTTTCTTTTACCTCGGTCTTCTCATCTTAAACCGTACTAACTGTTGTCTTTTTTATGCAGATTCGAACTTCCTCAAGTCCCAATACAGCTACCCCAACCTCAATACACTTCGCGCCGCCCTGCGATATCCAAACTGAAGTTGGACCAAGCTACTGGACTTTCAACCGACCTATCAATATAGTGGCAAATGGAAGAGCAAGGTAACTGATTTCTTATTGGAAGCCTCGCCAGAACCGGACCCAAACTTGCCCCAAATCAGATTGATCCCTTTAACTGCTGATCAAGAGATGGCCAAGAAGAGAGCCGTGTGAGTCCTTCTGACCGAAACAAATCCGTCCGAGGTACCGTCAGCCGGTCAAACTCAGGAAACTGTAGTAGCTCTACCAACCCACCAGTCTTCGTCATCGCGGCCAAGCAAGCGTGCTCAGACTTCCACAACCGAGCCACGCCTCGTTGATGAAGACGAAACTGTGGTTCTACAAACAACTCTGCCAAGCTCTCCACCCAGCCCACAACCGGAGCGCTTTGACCGAGCTACCTCCTCCAAGTGGGCTCCAAAAATCACCTTTCAGAACTGTGCTATCACGGATTCTGACTCAGTGGTCATAGAAAAAGACCACTTGATGGCATTCAACCTGGCTAAAGGTGTTTGCCTTCCAGCCGACATGAGGCACCACGACCACCTGACCGAGCTGAAGGCCCTTCGCTCGTCCACAAAATCCATGGTGCTAGTAAGTTGCCCTTTTATGTTATTTTTTCTAAAGAAAATTTTCCAATTTTATGCTCGGTTATATTGAAAAAGTGTCTTACCATGCTTTTGCAGGCCATACAGAAAAACCACATCACTCACAAGCGAGTGTTGGAACTTCGAAAAACTACCAAGCAAGCAATGGCCGAGGCAAATGAAAAGGCGGCCGAGCTGAAAGTGTCCAAGCAGAAGGTGGCCGAGCTATAGACCGAGGTAACGTGTCTTGCTAGGCTAGTTACCTCGGCTAATGCTGATAAACAGAAGGCCCTCGCCGTGATGAAAGACAAATACTTGCCCGAGTTGGCCAAGCTTGAAAGAAAAAAGGATGCCGAAATAACCAAGCTCGAAAAGAAGCTGGAAGATGCGGAAGACCGTGGCTTTAAAGAAGGCGAAGCTCTGTACATTAAGCAGTGTGAAGCTGCAAAGGACCTCTTCTTTAAGTGCGGATGGAGGGGTGCCGTGGTGCAGCTCAGTCATGGGCCTGAGACCGAGGTCTTCAATCCTCCTCAATACTTCATACCGAGCTCACTTGCGGAGTATGCTGCCACCACTCAGCAACAATTTCTTGAAGATTTGGATGATGAAGAAACCGTGCCCAACGATACCCCGGTCGTCAATGAACCAGCCAATCAGTCAGATCGGGCGGAGCCAACGGTGGAAGACCTGACTGTCGAACTACCAACTGAAACCGTGCTTCCAACCGAGACCATACTCCCGACCGAAACCGAGCTTCCAACTGAAACCGGGCTGCGAGTTAAACTTGATGCTGATCTTGATGATCTGTTTGCCTGACTTTGCATTTCTCTTCGTTTTGCTTGATTTCTGTATTTTCTTTTCTTTGCTTTTAGGCACAGATTGTAACTGGGCTGAGGCCCCACCCTTTGTACTTGTTTTGAATTTTCAATGAAGTCTGCTTTCAAGTTCCAACTCTTATTTCGGTTGATCTCTATGCTTGTACTTTACTTTCTAACTGATGTCTTAGATGAGGTACAACATTCTCTTGCCGAGATACTTTATCCCGGTCTTAACATTCCAACTATAAGTATACCTGTCAACCACTCTTTAGCCGAGATCTGTACCTCGGTTGAAGATTACCAAGAGTTGGTTTAATCTAGCCAACCAGTCTTTAGCCGAGATACTTACCTCGGCTGAAGAGTACCAAGAGTTGGTTTAATCCAGCCAACCACTTTTTAGCCGAGATACTTACCTCGACTGAAGAGTACCAAGAGTTGGTTTAATCCAACCAACTGCTCTTTAGCCGAGATCCTTACCTCGGCTGAAGAGTACTAAGAGTTGGTTTAATCCAGCCAACCTCTAAATTGGTTTGTTCCTGCCATCTTAGAATAAAGTGTTTGGTTATCCCGACCAAACGTCCTGCAGCCTGGATCCTTATCTTGGGCTTAGGAAGGGTGTTGGTTTTTCCAGCCAATCATGTTTTCAATGCCCCTAACTTACTAAAACAATTTTTATAGAATAAAACACTTATGCTGAAAAGAAAACTACTTGTTTTATTGGGGAAAAAAAAAATTACAAGTATTCTGAAGAAAGGCTAAAAATAAAATAGTTTGAGATTGGCAGTGTTCCATGGCTTGGGAATTGCTTTGCCGCCCTCATCTTCTAAGTGGTATGCCCCTTTGCCAGCTAATCCGACCACTTTGTAAGGTCCTTCCCAATGAGGCCCTAACTTTCCATCTCCTGGTACCACGGTGTTTCCCATCACTTTGCATAGTACCCAATCTCCGATCTTGAATTGCCTTGGATGCACTGTTTTGTTGTATTTCTTGGATAACTCTTGTTGGTATGAGGCAATGTGAATCAGTGCTCTTTCTCTTCTTTCTTCAGCGAGGTCGAGCTCCAATGCTATGGCTTCTCCATTCAAGTCTGGATCAAAATTTTCGCTTCTAATTGTGGGGAGGCCAACTTCCAGTGGGATTACTGCCTCCATGCCATAGGCTAAAGAGAATGGTGTCTCTCCAGTTGATCGCTGAGGTGTGGTACGGTAAGCCCACAGAACATGGGGCAATTCCTTAGCCCACTTGCCTTTTGCTTTTTCTAACCTCTTCTTCAATCCATCCAAGACAACCTTGTTTGATGCTTCTGCTTGGCCATTTGCTCGGGGATATGCCGGTGCAGAATTGTAGAACTCTATCTTGTATTCTTCACAAAAGCCTCTAAAGATTCTGCCATCAAACTGAGTGCCGTTGTCTGATATTAGGGCTTTAGGTATGCCGAACCGAGTAATGATATTCTGCTAGATGAACTTCTTCACATCTTTTTCCTTGATTGATGCCAATGCTTCTGCTTCCACCCACTTTGTGAAGTAGTCTGTTGCTGCGAGAAAGAACTTCCTGTTTCCGGGTGCTGTTGGAAGTGGTCCTACTATGTCCAAGCCCCACATTGCGAAGGGCTATGGGCTGGTCAATGGTAGGAGCTCTCTGGCTGGTTGATGTATTTGGTGTGCAAACTTCTGATATTTCTTGCACTTCTTCACATACTTCTTCGAGTCTGCCTGTATGTATGGCCACCAGTATCCTTGCGAAATGGCTCTGTAAGCTAACGATCTTCCTCCTTGGTGGCTTCCGCACACACCTTCGTGTATCTCGAACAAGAATGCTTCCACTTTGCTGGGGTGAACACACTTTAGATAAGGTCATGAGAATGACTTTTGTACAATGCCATAGAAGGGGAGAGCCAAAATCGCTGCGACTTTGCTCTAATTTTGTTGGCTTCTTTCTTTTCTTCCGGTAAAACGCCGTCTTTTAAGAACAGTATGATGGGATCCATCCATGAGGGGCCTAGTTCGGCGCAACATACCTCTTCTGCTTCGGGGTCTTCAATGCTTGGTCTTGGTAGGTAGTCAATTAGCAGTGGATGAGGGATAGATGTATTTGCCATTGAAGCAAAGCCTGCTAGTTCGTCTGCTCTACTGTTTTCCTCCCTGCCAATCTGTTCTATCCTTACTACTTCAAATTTCTTGATCTCTTTTCTGACTAAGTCTTGGTACTTAGCCATTCTGTCATCATTTGCTTCGTAGTCGCCTGAAATTTGGTTTACCACCAGTTATGAGTCGCTGTAAACCATTAGCTCGGTGGCCTTCATGTAGAATGTTGATTTGAGACCTGCAAGAAGCGCTTCATACTCTGCTTCATTGTTTGATGCTGGGAAGCCAAGGTTGACTGCTTGCTCCACAACTAGGCCGTCTGGTGAGATGAGGACTATGCCAAGTCCTGCGCCGTGCTGGTTGGATGCTCCATCTACGAAGAGCTTCCACATTTCTCTAACGAACAACTTCCAGCAAGTGAAGAAGTCAGATGATGCTGTGGGGTCAAGAATGTTGCTGGTGTTTTCTTCAAGGTCCATGCTTACTGTCTGCCCCTCGCTATCTGATTGTACCAAGTCTTTATTTGTTGGTGAGTCTTGGCTTGGTGTAGCATGGTTCGCTTCTTCCTTGCTTTCTTTACTCTGGTCTGCCTTGGGGTCTGACTGAGTATCCTGCACTAGGGGTTGTGCTATTCCGACGTCAACTTCTATCCCTAGTTCGGTTGTGTTAGTCAGGTCGACTGGGCAGATATGATGACTTCCTGGGGTGAATTCTGTGACAAAGTCTGCCAAAGCTTGGGCCTTTATCGCGGTTCTAGGTTGGAACTTGATGTCGAATTGTCCCAACTCTACTGCCTACTTCAAGATTCGCCCAGAAAAGTTCGCCCTCTCAAACAAAGCTTTTAATGGGAAAGCTGTGAGGACAACTATGGTGTGGGCGTGAAAGTAGTGCGACAACTTCCTTGAGGCCATCATCAAGGCCAAGGCCAGTTTTTCCAATGGCAAGTACCTTGTTTTGGCGCCCAGCAATGTCTTGCTGACATAAAAAATGGGTAGATGTTGGATTCTTTCCGCACGGACCAACACTGCGCTAATTCTGTGCTGAGAAACTGCCAAGTACAGGAAGAGTTCTTCTCAAAGTATTAGGGTGACAAGCAGTGGTGGAGAAGACATGTATTCTTTCAAGTTTTCCAGAGCGTGGTCACATTCTTCGTCCCACTCGAACTTGGCTTTTAATGCTTGAAAAAATGGTCGTAGTCTGTCTGACGACCAGCTAATGAATCGGTTGAGTGTAGCTGCCATGCCAGTGAGATGCTGCACTTCTTTTACTGAGTTAGGCCTCTCCAGATCCTGAATAGCTTTGATCTGGGAGGGGTCTGCCTCTATACCTCGGTTGGTCACTAGGAAGCCCAGGAATTTGCCAGATCCTACACCGAACGCGTACTTAGATGCATTAAGGCACAACTTGTGCCTCTTCAAAATCTGGAACATCTCACCTAGGTCCCTTAGATGGTCATTCTCATCCTTGCTCTTGACCACCATGTCGTCGATGTAAGCCTCCATTATTCTTCCTAACAACGGCTCAAACATCTTGGTGACCATTCTCTGGAATGTTGCTCCTGCGTTCTTTAGGCCAAAGGGCATGACCTTGTAGCAATATAGTCCTCTTGGAGTTGTAAAGGACGTGATCTCCTGGTCTGGTTCGTACATGGCGATCTGATGGTAGCCTCTGTACGCATCAAGAAAGCTAAGTCGGTTGTGCCCCGCCCTTAGGTCTACCAGTTGATCTATCCGTGGTAGGGGGAAGTTGTTCTTTGGACATGCTTTGTTGACTGTCTTATAGTCGACGCAGACACGCCATTTGCCATTCTTCTTTGGCACCACGACTGTGTTGGAAATCCATCTGGGGTAGTGCACCTCTCTGATAGCTCCTGCCTCTAGCAGATTTCCCACTTCTTCCGCCACTATCTCGGCGTGGTGGAGTGTCAATCTGCGAGTGCGCTGAATGATTGGTCTGGTGGATGGGTGGACATTGAGTTGGTGACAGATGAAGTTTGGATCAATGCTTGGCATGTCGTAGGGCGTCCAGGCGAACACTTCAATGTTAGAGGTCAAGAATTCCAAGACCTCTAATCTCTCAATGCTGGACAACGACGAACCGAGCAAAAAGAACTTATCTGGGTTCTTTTCATCTATTCTTACCTCTACCAAGTCTTCCACCGCTTTTTGATCAGCTGCTTCACCGACATCTGCGAACAGTTCATTGCTCTCAGGTTCTTCCACAGAATGAACATATCCCTTGGCAGCGCGGCTGCCATTAACCGTGACAAAGCATTGCTTGGACATAATTTGGTCTCCAAAGACCTCTTCAATTACCCCGGCTTCATTGGGGAATCGTATTACTTGATGGTAGGATGATGCTACCGTTCGCATGGCATGCAGCCATGTTCTTCCCAAGATATGTTGTAAGTGGAAGGGACCTTCAACACCCAAAATTCCACTTGTTTTGTAACGTTTCCTGCCCTGACTGGAAGGATAATCTTGCCGACTAGCCACTCTGGCATTGAGTTGAATCCGATCAGGGGGGATACAACTGGTGCCAAGTCTTTGTCCTCCAATTTCAGTTGTTTGAAGGTGTCGTGGTACATTATCTCACACGAGCTACCTTGGTCTATCAAAATCCGCTTGATGTCGTAATCCTTGACGCAGAGTGTGACGACCAGCGCGTCGTTGTGAGGGCAGTATATCCTCGCCAAGTCTTTGTCTGAAAAAGAGATGACATTGGTGGCCTCCGTTCTTCCTTTCTTGATTGTGGGTTGTGCACTTAGAACCTCCCTTAAGTGCTCAGCCTTTTTGATCATACCCCTGAGCTCACATACGCGCTCAGGTTCGCATACCCCATGTATTACGTTTATCACGCCTTGAGGTGGGGCGTCGATTGGCATTCCGTTCGGGTGGTTGTCATTCTAGGGGGCTGGCTGCGCCCCTCCTTCAATGTATTTGTCCAGGTGACCGGCTGCCACCAACTCCTCTAGATGCTATCTCAATGGTGTACAATTTTCAGTGCGGTGCTCCTTTTCTTTATGGAAGGTGCACCGTGATCTTTCGTCGTAGTCCTTTTGAGCCTCTCCCAATTTAGCTGGCCATTTGACGAATGGTTCATCGCGTATCTCACTGAGAATTTGGTAGATTGGTTTCTTGAATACCGTGGTGATGGCAGTGTGGACTCTCAACCATCTTTTATCTCGGTCCTCTTCGTTATCTCGCCTGCCTCGTCCATTCTTGCTTTGACGTTCTATTGTATTGACCTTTGCCGTAGTCTTCTTTTCTGGTGTTGCTTTCACACCAGATTTTGCCTTGGCACGGGCGGCATCTTCCTCCACCCGAATATGTTGGTGCACTCTCTCCATCAAGGCCTCCATCGTGAGGGGTGGAGTCATAGTAATCGAATCCCTCAATCTGTTTCTGACTGGAAGTCCTCTTTTGTACTGTGCGATGGCGAGATTGGTGGGGCAGTCCCCTATCTGGTTGAACGTCTCCCAGTAGTGACCGTTGTAGGACCTTAATGTTTCTTTGTCGCCCATGTCGATGGAGAGTAACTGATCAATCTCCACTGGCGTCTTGGTGTTTGTTCTGAATCTTGTCACGAACACCTCCGCTAATTGCGCCCAAGAGGCTATGCTGCCTTCTGGTAGCCTTTCAAACCAGGTTAAACCTAGGTCGCCAAGGCTAGATGGGAATAGGATGCACATCAAAGCTTTGTTCCGCCGGTATACTGCCATAACCTGGTGAAAGTGGCTTAGGTGCATGTAACGGCCTGTCTTTCCTTCGTACGTGGTAAATTTAGGCTGGATGAAACTTGAGGGTAATGGTGCGTTCTCAATCGCCGGAACGAACGGCGAGCTATGTAGTCTTGCCAACGCTTTATCTGTTGGTTCGTAGGCAAGGTGCAGTATTGGCATTCCAACCTCAACGCTTCCATGCGTCCGAGGAGCCAACCGCTGAAGGACTGAAACTCTGTGTGGGTCGCGTGCCCTGGTATCCTCCTTCTGTCGCGCCCTTTCTTCAAGCACAGTCCATAAGTCGGACGATCTAGGCAACTCCGTTTGCCTGGATGATGTCTGGTGCATGTGTGAGGGCCGATAGGTACTTCCCTCAGTGTAAGACCTCAATGATCTCGTTCTCTCAGACCTGGAGTAACGAGTTCTGGAAGTCCTTGATTGAGTGTCGTCTGTCCTGAGGCTTCTACTCTCTGCTTGCGATGGCGTGATATGCCTACCACGATCTTCAGAGTGGCGAGGAGGCGTATTGCCTTTGCGCCCCTCTCCCGTCGCCACCTCTTTTCCCTTTGTAACGCCCTCAAAATAACCCATTATATTTATATCATTGACATGCATTCTTTAAAGAAATCAATTTATTAATTCATTCATCAGAGTATTACTAAATAAAAGCATTACATGTAACATCGAATAAAATGCTCTACAGGCTTACATCTTTCCAAGCCAACACTTAGATACAAAAATATGAGTCCTAACTCAATATAAGAAAAGCCCTAGGCTTGAATGTTTACATGTACAAATAAATAAAGACAATTAACTAAAGATAGTTTTCTTCAAAATCCAGAAGCCAAACCCTCCCAAGCTAAGTCCTTGGAGGTAGCTTATCACCTGAACCTGAAAATGATGTTCCCATAAAGGGTGAGCCACAGCCCAGTAGAAATATACTAAACCACATACAAGCAATGAATAAAGCAATAGCATTCAACAGATGGTTAACCAAGATAATCAATTACTTCATTTTTACAGTCTCATGACACTATTGTCTAAGATACGTTTTACTTTCCAATTTTATCAACATGGCTCAGAACCTGGCCAAACTTACAACAGTGAATTACATATATCATATTCGCATCCTTCCAATATCAACATACAAATGAGACTCAAGCTCAATCAAAACACTTCATACTTCCAGATTGATACACATTTTAGTGCTGTATCGGCAATACCTCTTCATATGCCCTGGCTAACCACACTGATAACGCGAGAGTGGCTGGCCTCTACCCTGACTCTGGCTCTGAGATCAAGCCGAAGATGATGCTGCTCTCTGCACTCCTCCCCTCTGAGGACAAACTGGAGACTTGTGGCCCAGCTGGCCACACTTGAAAAAGGTAATGTTTCCCTGACTGCCTTTCCCCGAACTAGCACTCGGCACAGGAAAAATCCATATTGTTTAAATCTCCACAGTTAAATATTCATAATTCTTCAAGCTAAATATAAAGTTCCTTACTATAGATACAACCTCTATCAACATCAAAAGTATTTCACAAAAGCCTAAATATATACATTGACAAGTCTCTTCCTCCAAAAACAATGTTTAACCATCCACCTCCAGAAAGCCATATCCAAATCAAAGATGCATATAACAAACTACACAAAGAGATATTAGAATCTTAACTGGGACAATTGACGGCTCTTTGCTTCTTTGGGGGGCCAATTCCTAATAACACCCAAATTTAAGTGTCATGTGTAATAGAACTATAAACAAAATTTGAAGCTTAGAAGGGGCCCTAACCTCCCTTCGCCACCCCTTCGGTCCACCACGATACATACATATGTGTTAAGAAAGTTAATAGACATACATTTTCAAGTTATATGTACATAAAATCTATAAAGCAATCAAGATTCTCTACTCGTCTTTAATTGAGTTAGCCATAGTGTTGCTTTAATTACTATGGGTTTTGTGGTTGTCCCAATCTGTTTATGAACATTTTTTGCTTACTTTTGGGAGCTTAGTATGATATGTTTCGTGTGTACAAAAATTCTTATGGTTGATGTTTTGGTAAATATAACCTCGCCAGGTTGTTTATTGTTTAAAATATAGTAGCAAATTGCCTCTTTTTTTTTTGCATTTTTTTTTTCTCAAATTTTTGAAAATTGTCAATGAGGATAAGTTGAGAAAATAAGGGACAACAACAACAATTATACAATGACAGAATCTACGGAACCTAAGTCCGGATACAATAATCAAATGGGAAAAGACCGGGGTCGCTATACCCTTGATCTGGCGCTTCATGGTCTCCATGTCCGCCGCCATCTTCCTTATCAGTTCATCTTGCTCTTTTACGCAATCCTCCAAAGCTTGAGGGTCGATTCTTCGCCTTTGCCTTTTAGGACTTTGTGAGCGAGAGTGACAGGGGCTGTTGATCCGCCTCCCCCTTGTATCCCTCCGGGGATTCTGTCGCTAGGGCTCTAAGTCTGCCATAGGAGGGATAGAGGGCAATCCTTCGCGCCTCTCACCCCCCTCTGGGGTTTTTCCGTCAATGGCGGACTGCGGCAAATCTTCGTTGTGCGCCATTCAATGAGGGAAACTTGATCAAGAGGTTTTGTTCTTTGTCTGATATTCCCACAGACGGCGCCAATTGTACGGGAAAGAAATAAACCTTCTCGTATAATCCTGTTGATCAAGATTGCGCTCCTCCGTACGTCGTCACTTTACTCCCTGAAAGCACAAACGTGAGCTAGCCGGCGGGTGTGTGCCGGATACCTCTCCGATGCCTAAGTCAGCAAAATAGACAAATAGACAAAAAGCTCTGTGAATTCGGGAATCAAAGTTGTGTTACCTCTCCATTGGTGATGCTGTGAGCTTTTATAGGTTTCGTGTGGCACAATCCTAGTAGGACTCTTACTCCTCTCTGTAGAATCCTCCTAGGAGTCACATTCCTGAAAGACAATGCTTATCCTTCAACACCCCCCTCACTACTTAAACCAAGTGAGATGGTTTTACCATGGTCGGATCCCAATATAACCAAGGTAAGCATGGCTATGCTGAGCCGCAGAGTAGACCGAACTAAAGCCAGTTCAGTTTATTGAATTCACTACTCTTACCTCGGCTTCTCCTCTACAAACCATGGTGTGTTTGGACCGAGCTAAGAAATAGCAAGGTTTTGACCGAGCTAACCGCAACATGCCACGACCGGGCTAATTCTGAGTGTAGTGACCGAGCTATCCACAAATCTCTCCCAGACCGGGATAACAATAAGCCTCTCTGGACCGGGATAACAATAGGGCTTTCTGGGCAGGGCTAACTTCAAGCCCCTTTCATCCAGCTCTTCTTACCGTGCCCAATGAACGGCCCATTACCTAGCTCGGCCCAATTCACATATAAATTACCCTCTCATATACACAATTATTCTGTGCAGGACTTGGTCTCTAAGCTGAGTCAGATCAGGTACTATGAGAGTGGCAGAGGTTTGGGCACCATCTAAGATTTTTGAGGGCCTGTTTGTTTTATTCTTTGATGTAGTAGGGTGTTGAGTGGCTGTGTTTACCATTGTTCAAATTTGCACCATCTCTGGATGACTATGAATCCACACTGAACCTACAGTAGCAAAGAATACAAATACCAATTGCACAAAACCCACCGTCACAATTTAAAAAAAAAAAAAATAAATAAAAAATCAACATGCATTCAATTTTGAAACTGCACTAACCCATGACTTCTATTTTGTCCTCTTTAGCAGGTATAGCCATTCGGATTGGTAAGGTCCCTGATGTGGTGAAGCGGTTGGAAAACACCCAAGCTTGTATGGACAAAAGGCAGGTCTAGATGCTCGAGGAACTAAAATCTGTGTAAGTGACATTGCATGAATTGACAAAAAAAATGTAGATACCCCTCATGAGGATGGAGGACAAGGTGAGGATGAGGAACATGAAGAAGAGTTGGGAAAAGATGATGATGAGAGAGATGAAGAAGTGTTGAGAACAGAAGATGTTGAAGACAGAGATGAAATTTCTAAGGAGCCTTGACCTTGGCCTTTTCATTGTTTTTCTATGCTTAGACTAAACTAATAGTTGAATATGTTATGGGTTTTGTGGTTGTCCCAATCTGTTTATGAACACTTTTTGCTTACTTTTGGGAGCTTAGTATGATATGTTTCGTGTATACAAAAATTCTTATGGTTGATGTTTTGGTAAATATAACCTCGCTAGGTTGTTTATTGTTTAAAATATAGTAGCAAATTGCCTCTTTTTTTTTGCATTTTTTTTTTCTCAAATTTTTGAAAATTGTCAATGAGGATAAGTTGCTTTGATGTTTAAAATATGATGTATTGTGCTTGATGTATTAAATAGTACTTTATGAGGAGATTGTAAATGGTACAGTTTGTTAACTTCAAACCTTGTTATCATATTCATTTCTAATTTGAAAGCCCACGGCCTGACTAAACACTCAAGATTTTGGCTTTTGGCTTTTGGCTTTTATTTGGATTATGGCCGAGGGATTGGCCAATTGATTTCTATCAAGGCAGTGCATTTTCCAATCGATTTGAAAATTGATTGGGGACCCATTAGTCAATCAATTCTTGTAAGAAAGTGGAAACACCAATCAATTGGCCAATCCATTTTGGAGCCCATGGCCATGACAAACAGGAAAAAAAAATAATGCCAAAGTTTGGCATCCTTGTATAATTTGCTTGAATATTGTTTACAATTGATTCATAGTGAATCTATTAGACACTAGGCATGTTACAATCTCACAACCGATTGGAGTAAATTTGTATTGTTTAAACTTGGCTGGCAATGGTACACAATCAATTGCTCTGTACTCTTGCAATATGAATGCATTTTGTGCCGAATAGTTTGGCATCCAAAATCAAATTTACAACCTTACGCATCAATAATCTACACATACATGGATTACCAAAATCAAATTTACATCCACATAACATCCTCCATAAAGAAGCCATCCAAATTACATCACGTCTATAAAAAATATAAAAAAATGGTCACTAGTCACTTTTGGTGAAGGGGCTAATCATCCATGTCCATTTGTTGGCCTTAAATCATCGTCGGAACCTTCACTTCCATCAAATTTCTCCTCACTATAGGAACATGAAATGGCCCCATCCACATATAAATCATCAAAAGTATATGCTTCATTATGAAGGTTAACATTAGGAAGGCAAGGATATTGTTTTCGTGAAATATCTAAGATTTTTGAGATATTATACATGCTCTCATTAGAAACTAGACACATTTTTTTGTTCTTGTTAGAAACTGGATCTTTATACCACATTCAGTGCTAATCAACATGCTGAGCTAACTAACCACACTGAAGTATTCATAACAAAAAGGAACATCGATACAATTTTTTTTTTATCCAAGTCTACAAGTTTAAAAAAAGAAGAAGCAACAGTATAAAATATCAGATTCCAGTAACTATTAAAGTAGCAATGAAATAAATTTAAAACTAAAAGCAAGAATAAAGAGATTCTTACCATGTGAAAAGAGTCGGCTGATACGAAAGAACATGTGGGAAAGAACAAAAGCACCACAAGAGTCTTTCAAAATATGAAAACTGTAAGTGAGAGGAACTGCCATTAAAGCACCTTACATAACCAAATAAAAAAATAATTCAAAAGCATGTAATTTCTCAAGGGCCAAGTGAAGATGAACAAAGACACAAACCCAATTAAATCTTTACAGTTAAATATTCATAATTCTTCAAGCTAAAATAAAGTTACTTGCTATAGATACAACCTCTATCAATATCAAAAGTATTTCACAAAAGCCTAAATATATACATTGACAAGTCTCTTCCTCCAAAAACAATGTTTAACCATCCACCTCTAGAAAGCCATATCCAAATCAAAGACGCATATAACAAACTACACAAAGAGATATTAGAATCTTAACTGGGACAATTGACGGCTCTTTGCTTCTTTGGGGGCCAATTCCTAATAACACCCAAATTTAAGTGTCATGTGTAATAGAACTATAAACAAAATTTGAAGCTTAGAAGGGGCCCTAACCTCCCTTCGCCACCCCTTCGGTCCACCACGATACATACATATGTGTTAAGAAAGTTAATAGACATACATTTTCAAGTTATATGTACATAAAATCTATAAAGCAATCAAGATTCTCTACTCGTCTTTAATTGAGTTAGCCATAGTGTTGCTTTAATTAAGTTAGCCATGGTGTTGCTTTAATTGAGTTAGCCATGGTGTTGCTTTGTTTTAATTGAGGGAGGGTGGAGTGTAGTTGATGGTTCTAGTGATGGAATGTATTGACAAGAGTACTTGCACAATTCCTTTTCACAGTTTTTCCAATGAAACTTTTGTATAAAGCACATGAAATGCACACAAGATAGTGTCATTAGGGAAATTTAGCATTCCAACAAAGTAATGTCATCAGGGAAAGATCCATAACAATAAGCTTGAATATATCACATTTATAAGATTGAATATATCAAGGCAAATACAAAAACATTAATCCAATTGATTTAATATATTGCATTATATAACAAAGATACCCGCTCATTGGCTAGAGGGAGAAACCAACAACTCATTGTCATCGATGTCATCACCGAAAGATTCCCTAACTCGTTGATGTCCACTAGAAGCATGAAGTATCTGCACAAATTGATATCATTTCTTGTTAAATATAAAATACATAGAAAAAATATAAGATATTAATCTGGATCACCTCTACTACATGTCTTAATGTAGACACTCATCTTGTTAGTGCTCACTGTTTACATAATGAGAGCAACATGCTTTCTTTTAAACATTGTAACTTGCAATTAGAATTGATAACACAAAATAATAATAATAATAATAATAATAATAATAATAATAATAATAATAATAATAATAATAATAATAATAATAATAGTAATAAAAATAAATACAGAAAAATGAACATTTGATGAAAATTACATTTCGTTAATTGGATTCATAATACAAAACAAAAAGTGGGACCACAACACATTCAACTATTCTTTCCTTTGAAATAAAATGCTTTGTTTTTTCCTAACAAATTCCTTCCTTTGAAAAGGGCTAATTTTCTCTATATTTAACGTGTATTACTCTTTGTCATGAAACACACATCATATTGATTCAACAATATTGGTATTAGTTTTATCTTTACATATTAGATTTTCCAATATTATAGACAATATCCATAATAGGTAACAAACTAAATTACAAAATAAAAAATAAGAATCATTTGTAAATAGTTCATCAACCACAACCTCCATTGAACAGTCTACAATACATAATCAAAAGGTTTTGGATCTGAAAATGAAATCTACTCCTCAAGCATTGCAGTTTTTTCCACGAGATTATTTCAGTTAATTCATTTATGTAGATGACATTCTTTCAATTTTCAATTAAAGCACAAAAAAGAAAAGAACTCATTTAAGGTTTTAAAATCCTGATTGTTCCCAACATTGTTAGGATTACAATCCACATATTTACAAAAATGTAATTTTAATATTATTCAATTACACAAGCATACCACAATCAAACTTCTGTGATAGGACTATAGAAATAACTAACCTTTAGGCCATTAGGAAGAATTACATGGTCCTCTGCATTAAATAACTAAAGGCTACAAACAATAACAAAAACATAAAAATTAGAACTTCAAATATAGCGATCCTGGTTTCCCTTTTCTTTACTTGTTATATATAGACTTAGGTTCCGTGGAGCTGGTTGTTGAGAGTATGTTGTTTGCACCCTTTAATCCTTATTTTGAGTCTTGGGTTGTGTTGGGAAGATTTGGAGCAGGTTGGTTGAGCTTAGGAACCAAGTCTAGTTGCCCAGATTTTGGCTTGTCCGCTCGAGCGGGGGTTTGGACGCTCGAGCGGGGAATACACCCATCCAGTATGTCCTGTGTAGTGTTGGCCGCTCGAGCGGGAGATTGGACGCTCGAGCGGGAAATTAGGATGTCAGGACGAGGACGAGGACGCGGTAGGCGTGGTAGGCCGGGTAGGCAGGAGA
>NW_021025442.1:133662-202244 GCF_004153795.1 Camellia sinensis | reverse complement strand
GCGAGCCTCTCAAAGGGTAAAAGTGTAACAAGTCCATGCCAAATGGTTTTGAGACCCTGAAGTCATCTGAATCTAGGAGAGTGGTTGTTGTTTGCTGATGATGTAACCTTATGGAGTGAGTGGCGGTAAACCGCTTTACTCTGACGGGGAACGGTACTCAGGGAGAGCACTTCTGATCGCCATTCTGGCTTGAAACAGTGAAACAGTCAACAAAGTATTCTGTTCACTTTGAACACACAGCTTGTATCAGCACACTGCTCATTCTGAACACGCAGCTCATAACACAGTATTCGATTTACTCAGCACACAGCTCAGTCTGAACAGACAGTCCGATCTGAAAAGACGGGATGTAAAAACGGAACCTGTAGAAGTTGAAACAAACTCGGATGCTCCAAATTTTCCCTCTTTTCTTTTGCTTTGCAGTCTGGAACCCATATAGCTTCAGATAGGTCCTGTTCTCACATGACCTGGGTAGAACCCTGCGTTTTTTTTTTTGGAAGAACAAAATCTTGTTTTGCACAAATGTAGAGAACGACACGGCACTCCTAAGAACAAAATGATTCATTTTGAAATTGAGAAATGAATTCTTAACCGGGTATTGAGCCTACAACTGACCACAGCCAAAAAGACTGAACAACGAAAAACAAAAGGTAAATAACCTAAACACATCGAGACACACTCGGAACGACTCAAAGCAAGAATTGAGACAAACAAAACAAAAGACACGACACACAGATGTGTTACCAAGACGAGAGACCTCTCAGTTCGCGAGGAGCCAGTTTCTCCGGGTATTGTTTCCCACCCTTTCTTATTTGTGATTCTCACATCACTCGGCCCTCAGGCTCGGCTTTTCTCACAAAACCCTTTTCCTCACTTTTTCTCTTAACGCACATCTCTCTATTCTTTAATCTCTCATTTTTTATCCCTCCCCTGGGTGGTTGATGGATAAACAGAAAGTTGTGGGCTCTTGCCCCTAGCATTCCACTATATTCTTTTTCTTCTGTACGCAGCTAGTGAGTTTCTCCCACAAAGGGGCTGTGCTACAACTGGGTGTGTAGCAAATCTGCAGCTGACATCGGTTGACGATGCTCTACTGGGGGGTTTGGACGTGATCAGATCTGTCCAGATGAGGGAGTGGAATATCTTGATCCATTCCAGTTCGTGCTTCGCACTTGGCTTGACACCTCGTTGCTTGGAGGATGCGAGAGCTTTATGCCCTTTTGCGGTTAGCTTCAGTGGTGCCCTTTTCTGGCAGGTATGGTGCCCTTCTTGGCAAGTATGATGCCCTTTCTGGCAAGTATGGTGACAATGGGGAAAAGACAGAACACCTGACTCAACTATGCCCCTAGTTCATCATTTCGACCATTTTTTTGTTGTTGGCTTTCTACTAAAACAATTTTGACCAAAATGAGAGTTAGATTAACATGCTTGTTCAATTTTCTGATTTAAAATCATGCAACTCAGGCTATGAGTACTGAAAATTTTCCTTTTTTTGGGTCCAATAAATGGTCCAATTTTGAAAAATGGAATACTTTTCGAGAAGATTAGTCAACCTCAGTAAAAATTCTCAAAAACTATTTCGCAAACGGCCACTGCTGAACGAGCGCAAAACCTACTCTTGAGATGCACAACCTCAGATCGGAAGGAAAGTTACTGCATGGCAACAGAAAGTTGCCCATTGTTTGAAAGGCACCGCAACACATTGAATAGCAACGGAAAGTTGCCCCTTGTTTGAATAGCACCGCGACGCGTTGTAGTCAGTCCTCAGAGTGACGAACACAACCAAATTTTCGGATTCAGAGAAAGCAAAGATGATCAAAACCATTACATGGACACAGCGTTTTACGGCTGGACTTCAAAATGAAGTTGCCTACGTATCCCAAAGATGGGAATCAAGCCTTACGTAGTTCGGGGATAAGGTACACTCGGGTATTCAACCTCTCCTTTTGCGCTCTAACTTTTGCCAAGGCCGCCCTTCCGGGTTTTCAACCTTGCGAGCTATGTTCTTCTTTTCTTTTCAATTCTTTTCATTTCGTTTCTACTTTGTTCATTCTTTTTCATCTTTTCTTTTCATTTTATTCATTTTTTTTGTTCTTTGCATTTTTCTTCTCTTTTTTTTGTTCTTTTTCTTGCTCTAACTTTTGCCTGGGTCGCCCTTCCGGGTTTTCGGCCCAGCGAGCCTCTCAAGGGTAAAAGTGTAGCTTTTGTCCATATGGAATGGTTTGAGATCTCGAAGTCATCTAAATCCAGGAGAATGGTTGTTGTTTGCTGATGATGTAGGAGTCCATCTAATGGGGGGCTGAATTTCCCCCTAGTGTTGTAGATCGGAACTCAGTTTTTCTTCAGCAATACTTTCTTCTCTCTTCCTCTCTGGGATTTGGCATTCTTGTCGATCTTTGTTAGCTTGAGAAACATCCCAATTTTTTGACTCTTCGAGCACATCTGACAGTTTTGCCCCTAGTTCGAGTGGTGCTTCTGATCTAGCTTTGCAAGCTTCTTTTGACGACATGTGATCTTCTTGATCTGACTTTCCTGCCGCTAATTCATGGGCTGCTTCGACTCTGGCCACTCAGGCCTCACATTGTAGTTGACCGTTGAACGTTCTGAATTCAAGTTCAAGGTTTTGAAAGCAGAGGGGTCAAGTCTCGAGGCTGAGAGCGATCCTAAGCTGCACAATCTCAAGAGCGATTTCACACAGGTCTTCACAGGATCGCGCAAAATATTTTTTGAAATCTTTTAAGAAAGCGACCAGTCGCTCGCGCCGAAGACAATGTAGAACCAATCTGGATCAAGTCAGGATCCTTCTCAGTACTCACATTAATAAGCATGATCTTGATCATTAAGGGCTTAGCATGCCTCTCTTTCTCTCAGTTGATCAAATTTTGCAAAACCCGGGGAATTCCTTCCTCTTCGTTTTTTATCACAATGTTTCGAAAAAAGTTTTGGAAAACTTAGGCCGATGCAATGAATTCAAGGCACAGAAAAGACACAACTTCTAGTCAAATACCACCATCTCATTTAAAATTTTTGGCACAATTGGCACACCGCAGAAGCAAACACAAGAGTGTGAAAATCACTGCTTTTCCGTTCAGATCTGTTGGCGTAACTGGCTCCAAGGTAGAAACAGACTCAAAAGAAAGAAAAAAGACAAACACAAAACAAGCAAGTGATGTCCGAGGTAACACCCCCGGAATCACCCGACTCTAACAAAACAGGACTGACTCAATACAACAAGACAGACCCGACTAACTCAGTATGAAAAGACTGACTCAATACAGAATGACAAGACTGACCCAATACCCAAGTCAGAAAGTACAAAACTAGCATTCGCAAATGCTCAAAATAGTGCGTGCCATACGCCACATTCGGAGTAAACTGAGCGCCGCCCGCAAGTGGTTCATCCCCCGATCACATAATCACATTATCTCCCATAAGTTCACTGATCCAGTGCCGATAAACTTTGCTGGACTGGTGCGGCGATGACCTTGTTGTCAATCAGATCTTGCACTTCGTGGTGAAGACGAGAGCAATTGTTGGTGGTATGGCCAGTTTGCTGATGGTACGCGTAGTACTGGGTAGCATCATGCGTAGCCGGAAGAGGATTCGGGAGAGGCCGAGGCTCGAGGGGTTTGAGATGGCCTTGTCCAACAAGGATTTGGAGAGCTTTGGACAAAGGCATATAGAGGGCATGGAAGACCCTCCGACCTCGGGGTTGGTACTTTAGGGTTTGTGGATTTTTGCTGGACGCACCAGTAAAGGGCTTGGCAGGTGCTGGCCTGGTTTGTTGATCTCTTCTGAGTGCAGGATTATAGCTGAAATGAACGTTTCTGATACAACGACCCTTCTCCCGGCTTGCCCCTTGATTCAAACTGCCCCCAACTTGAATGGCGAAAATGTCGTCCACAGTTTTTGCAACAGCTGCGAGCACTTGCTCTTTGTTCAGTCCCTCGGCTTTCAAAGCCTTAACAGCCAACAGAAGATGTTCATGGGGATCCATGTTCGTCCCTATCTTGTTCTTTCCACTCGCCTCCACTTTGCCAAAGGATTGGCATTCCTCAAATACAGCCCGTTCCAAGACTGGGGAGCCTTTTGACCTGAACTCCTTGGTATGTGATGTGGTTGATGACGGAGCCGATGTCCCAGAGGCCAAATCTGTTACAGTTCTCTGAAGATTTTCGATCATTCTCTTCAGCTCAGAAGTAGTGGGCTCACGGGTTTGTGATGATTGGGGTCCAGGTGCATCCATCATGCATAAGTCCATGCTTGCTGGAATGAACACCTCAGGCTTGGGTAGATGGGCTGGGGTGATGTATATGCTGGGGTCGAAGGTGGATGGTAGTGTATGAATGAGGTTGAGATGGGGAGGTGACGAATCAGTACTAACCTGAGGTCCTTTTGGTGGAGCTAGGGTCTCTTCGTCAATAAGATCCTGAATCTTATGACGGAGGCGGATGCAACGGTTCGTATCATGACCGTGTTGTTGATGATAGGCACAGTATTTAGCTGGGTCATATCTTGGTGGAAGAGGATTTGGAAGGGGTTGGGGTTCTAGGAGTTCTAGGTGCCTTTCTTCTTGCAACTTTTTCAAAGCTTGGGAGAGACTCATGTAAAAAGGATGGAATTTTCGGGCTTGGGGCCGAGTTGAAGTGGTTGGTTTTTGGTCATTGAGGAAAGTGGTGATAGTGTCTACTTCTGAGCATTTCGCAGCTGTGCTACTATCAGTAGTAACATTGGAACTGCGAGCAACATTCCTCTTCAAAGACTCATTATCTTCTGCAAAGATCCCTTGTCTGATGGCATCCTCGATTTGAACCCCCATTTCATGAAAGGCTGGAAAGGTAAACAGAGGTAGAACGACCATCTTTTGCAGCAACTTGCCATGCAGATTCCGAACAATCATCCTGATCTGATCTTTGTCGGAAGGCCTTGTAGTCATCATTGAGGCCTTTACTCTCCATCTTGTCACGAACTCTGAGAAACTCTCCTTTGGCTCTTGGCGGGTGACTTCGAGATCACGAGTCGTGACCTCGATCTGTGTGTTGTAGGAGTATTGAGCAATAAAGGCCTCAGCCATCCCTTCCCAGTTCTGTTGCACAGAGTTCTCCAATTTTGCATACCAGATTGCAGCTATCCCAGAAAGGGTTCGGCCGAATAGTGACAATTTCTGGGCTGTGGTCAAACCCATTGGCCTTAAGATATCAGAAAACAGTTGGAGGTGCACCATTGGGTCTTCAGAGCCATCAAATCGATCGATATGCGGCATTTTAAACCGCTCCGGCAAGGTCACCACTGAGTCGGTATAACCATCCTCTATATCAGGAATAGAGCGGGCCCCCTGAGACTTTTTGAACAATGTCTCAAGCTTGCTCACTCTCAATGCAGTGGGGTCCGTCTCGAACTCAAAGGGGGAGTCTGCCAGGTTAGTGGGTGTCTTAGACAGCTGGGGTAGCACCGGGGGCAGAGCTGGCCTGCCTGGAATGTCCATATCATCCTGGACGTGGGTTGCCTCCCCGAGTATGGGAACTCTTGGTGGGGGAGGAGCCTGGTGTGAAGTAGATACTCCAGTTTGCTGCTCTAACCTGGCAATTGTCTCTGCCTGTTGGGCTATGACCACAGCCTGTTGCTTGGTGAATTCCGCTTGACGGACAGCATCTTGCTGCATGGCTTTCATACTATCCTGGAGTTGGCGCACCATCTCTTCCAGATCTGACATATTGTCCTGATCTAACTGAGCAACTGGTATACCTGTGTCTGCAGTAGGCTCAGAAATCTCAACCTGGCTGTTCAAAGACCACTGAGCTGGTAGCTGCTGTACTGGTGGTCTGTGCCTGACCGACCTTTTCACCCTGCCTCTGGTAAAGGAACATTGATTGCCTTTTAACTGAATCTCTAACCCGACAAAGTCTATAAACACAAATTCGGTGTACCCGGGGGATATTGGAGCCCTCTGAAGCTATGGTTCCCAGACTACCTAGTAAAAGAGAAAACATGCAGCATCTCAGCCCGATTTCACGATAACCCATATGAGCAGAGCTGAATGATTGTGCCTCCTACAGAATTTTGCCCAAAATTCTGCCCGTAAACTGATACCCTCAGGTGAACTGAATCCCAAAGTACTGAACTGGTGCCCGCAGGCCTAATGCCCAAACTACTAAACTGGTGCCCGCAGGCCTGATGCCCAAACTTGTAGATTGATACATGCATTCCTATAGAGACGCACTCTAAAAGCACATAGCAGACAAGTGAGAGCCAAAACACCCCTATGTTGGGGTAGGGTTTCCCTGTCCTATTTTGTCAGGAGCTAGGGTTTCACTACGCACGTAGCGGTTTCAAACAACCTACGATCGGGTAAGCAACATGTTCTAGCTTGGAATGGTCACTACGGATTCCGAATATGCACTAGGTCGAATGGTCAAAAGGGTGCCCCGGTAAAACCAGGGTTTGTGTTCCCATACTGGCAGAGCCCACAACTGGTCAGCCTTATGGTCATGCCTTGACAAGATGAGCCTCCGACAAACCGTTCTGGAATAGCAGATGGCAAACACGGTGTCCTAGGCGCACCAATGCAAATGCAATGCAAAGAAACACATAAGTGTAGTCAAAACCAGATATCATGAGTTCGAGTCAAGTTCTCTAAGTCCCCGGCGGAGTCGCCAGAAACTGTAGACGTCCCCGAACGCCCCGGGAGGACGAGTCCCCCGTTCCGTTCGATATTAGGCTCACTACAGTTCGGACTCTCAAATTGTCACGGTTCTAAGTCTGAACCAAAGAGTCCAAATCCGGCAAATCGTTTTGAGAAAATAGATTTTTGAAAGAAGTGCCAAACACGGACTGCTTTGCCAGATACAGAGTCGCCACCTAAATATTTTATTTTGGGAAATTTAGGAAACCCTGACTCGTTTGCCTAAGGCCACGTGTCCGTCATCACCAAAGTTGCCTCGGCTCAGGAACTTGGGTACGAGAGGGGAAGGTCTTCGTGAGACCCCGCGCCGCTCCGCCTTTCGCTAGGACTCTCTGTTCCGATCAGACAAGATCGGCCTCTACAAACCAATGATTATCTATTTTTTGAAAACATTATGGCGTTCTTATATTCCGATTATTAGCCTAGAATTTCACTTGTGATCGCACAGCATACAAGTATATAGACTGGGTCGCCTGAATTGGAGCAAAAACATTTCATGTTTGTTTATTTGAAATGGTTTGATGGTGCTACCTGCAAGTAGGCTAAGACGTGGCATTTTGCCACCCTCAGGTGGGCTTTAGAAACATGATTTTGCCACTATCTAGTGAGCTTAAACTCACAATAATGAATTGTTCCATTCAAATACAACCACCTTCAACCCACAGGCATTCGAGCAGTTTATATCAAGAACAGCAAAATAGCCTCATTAAGTAAGCATGCTTATCATGGCATTCACAAAGTCACAACGCATGCAAGGATGTCTAAAGCAATAAAACTTCCGAGTACTAACTCTTAGCCAAACACAGAAGGCTAGGGTTAGATAATCTATGCATGATCCAACATATCAGAAATGTTCCAATGCAACACATGCAAAAATGCAACTAATAAGGCAAGGCTCGGCTATTCTAACATGGCATATGAAATGCTACAAGCTAACATGTATTCAACTTGAAATTGAAAATACAATACAGTTAGTATGATGCGCCGAGCCGTGAATGCAAAATAGATGATGAAGCATAACATGCTACTGATACATGCTGTAGTGCTAATGAAATATGCCCTAATCTAACCATTCATAAAGCTGTAAATATAAAAGGAGACAGACAGTGGGTTGGAAGACATACATCACACACAGCACACTTATTACAATAATTGCCCTCGCGCGGAGGGCCGAATAAATAATGTAATACAGTTCCCTGGATATGAATATTAACAGTCAAATATGTACAAAACCCCTAATTTAATTAACAAATTAAATTAGGGAAAGTAAATAATTGCGATGCAAGCCAGGGACTGCCTCAACTCTGCTCCGGATGTGGATGATGCATGCTTGAGTTGGCCTTGTGCGGAAATCCACTGCGATGTCCCAATTAGCCTCTGTTTGTAAATTATTCTCGGGATGCGGTGCTAAGCTCGGAAGGCTGCTGATTTCTGATTTGCTGCAACTGGAGAGCAACAAAGGGGCATGCAAAGTATTTTCACATATGTAGCATGACTACTCTTCAAGGAGTGTAAGTCCTCAATCCTCGTGCCACCAATCACGCATCTCGATGCATGAATGGCTGAGAGAGTCGATTGCACGACTCACAGTATGAAATGAATGCACATATGGACACAACAGGGCCTAGACTCCATCATGGATAATCCGGAGTGTCGGTGACTGGGAATTGAGACACGTTTCGTCACTCGAAGTACGAAACGTCCCTCGTTTCCCGTGCTTGGACTAACTCCTATCCCAAGCACAATGCAATATGCATGACATGCATGAATGCAACTAATATACAACCTAGCATATACAATGCTATGAAATGGCATACACAATGCACGATGTAACATGGCATACACGATGCTCTAACATACAACTTAGCATACGCAATGCTATGAAATGAAATGGCATACACAATGCAAGATGGACTTACACCAACATGAGTGGACCTCAGTCACACTCACATCAGAGGCCATTAGGTGAAAATGAGATACTCGAGATGCGTGCACACATGCACGCAAACCGAGGACCAAATCTAAGGCACAACATGCAACTCTAACTAGGCATGGCAAGGCATGAAATATGGTATGCAAACATGCAAATTTCAGCGCTGGAATATGATGCTAAACAGTCCCGAAACATGGCAATATGGCACCCGATGCATGAGACGAACCCCGAAACTCAAAACTAGGCATGCGCAATGACCTATAGCTATACAAAAAATGCACTATTTGATCATGAAACATGAAGAAAGATTTAAGGTAGTCCCAAAACATGCATATTTTCAGTTTTAAGCAAGGCCAAACAATGGACACAAATAGGACTAAGCTAGCATGCAAAAATGGGCCAAAAGGGAGACAAAGAAGCAAGTGATGGTTTCTAGCCTTAAACAGAGGAGAGCCCTTCAACAAAGTTGAAGAGGGGCCCAAAACATGGTGTTTTACAATTGGTGACCAAACCCAAAACAGTGCACATGCAAGCTTAAAATACTATGCAAAATAAGGCCTAAAAAGAGGTTTAAACACAAAGAGAAAAAGTGAACACAAATAGGGCTAAGTTAACATGCAAAAATGGCCCCAAAAGAGAGATAATGAAGCAAGTAGCAGCTGCTGGCCCTAAATGGCCAATATCCCTTCAACAAAGTTGAAGAAGGGCTCAAAACATGGTATTTTACAATTAGTGACCAAACCCAAAACAGTGCACATGCAAGCTTAAAATACTATGCAAAATAAGGCCTAAAGAGAGGTTTAAACACAAAGAGCAAAAAGGGAGCTTCAAACAGAAAAAGTCCCTTGATAAAACATGAAGAAGGGGTCAAAATAAGGCTATTTACAGTTTGGACCAAAGCCCAAAAATACAAGCACAAGGGGCTAACAAAACATGCAAAAATAAAGCCAAAAGAGGGATGAAGAGGCAAGTGACAAAAGGAAGCCTCAAAAAGTGAAGAGCCCTTAAATAATATTGAAAAAGGGCTCAAAATAAGCTACTTTTCAGTTTATGAACAAGCTCAAAACAGTTTAAAAATGAGCCTAAAATACTATGCAAGAAAGAGGCATGCAAGAGAGGTAAAGAAGAAAGTGGTAGCTAGAGACCTTAAACATGGAAGGACCCTTAATAAATCATGAAAAAGACATTAAAAAATGACTATTTTCAGTTAGGTTCGGAACCCAAAAATGTAAGCAATTATGGCTTAGATATAGAACAAAATAAAGCACAAAAGAGGGAGAATGAAGACTCACCCTTGTAGACCAAGCTTCAGCAGCTCTTGGCTTGAGAAAAGGTGCTCCTAAGCTCTAGAAAACTAGCTCCAAGTGTTAGAAAGGATGGTGGTGGTGTCGTGCTATGTGGTGGTGTAGAAAGGAGTGTGGGATTTGAGGGGTTTTGAGGGTTGGAGTGTAGAGAGAGAGAGTTACAATGTAGGAGGCTTAGACAAGATTTTCTAACCCCTCAAATGGGAGCTGGAGGGCCTGGATATATAGGCAAGAGAGGGGGAAAAAAGAGGGGGAATGGAATTCAAATTTCCCTCCAAAAGTTGGCCCCCCCGGATACAAAATCTAGAGGGAAACAGAGGGCATTTTTGTAAAGTACCTGGAGAGAGGATCATGGCTGGCCGGTTTCCTAGGGTTTAGGTGGCCGGTCGGCCTTCCGCATGGCCGGTCGGCCAAGGGTCAAAAGGGTCAATGAAGATTAATGGCCGGCCATGCCAAAAAGAGGGCCTCTCATGTGTGCACAACACAACCATGTGGTCAAAAACTGAAGAGAATGAACCAGGAGAGAGAAAAGGCCACTTTTAGGAGGGGTTCAAAAGGGTCACACACAATTACTGGCCGGCCATATGATATTGGTGGCCTCCCAGGTGTGTACAACACAAATATGTGGTTTGGGGCAAGAAAAAGTGGCCTTAGGGTAGTCAATATTGGCTTTCAAGTGGGAAAAACGGGCGACGGAGGGCGATGGAGGAATAAAACATGGTTGTTAGAACAATTGCTGGCCTCCCACCCTTTTACGACCTTCCTAACAATGAAACAGAGGTTCCTGCCAAAAATGAACTCAAACCGATGCAAAATGGAGGTTCGGGGGCTGAAACGCGCAGCCCGAGGTCCCGAAAACTGACTGTTAGGCACCGGAAGTGGTGTTCAACCACGAAGTTGGTTTTTCAGACCGCAGTGTCCTTCAAAAGGGAGTAAATAAGATGCATGCCAAAAATGGGAGCAAACGGAGGTGGTTAAGCGGTCCTAAACCGAGGTACACGGCCAACGGCTCCGAAAAATCAGAAACTGGACTCCAAACGGGCAAAATGGCCTACGACCACGAAACGTAGCCTACGGCCACTGAGAGATGATCTACGAGACCTCTCTCTCCCTTCTGGAAGAGAAACAGAGAAAACCGAGCCTGGTTCGCGAACCGAGGCAAAGCACGCAAGAGCCCCGAAGTCCGGAGGCAAGGCTCGCAGCCGAAACTTTGAAACCTCAGAACGAGCACAATATGCAACATCACCAAGCGCTCAATCGGTGACGTCTAAGTCTTAAGGTCGGTAAAAAATGGGGTGTCTACAGTCGCCGAATTTGCTCCTAAGCCACAAATAGAAGTTATTGAAGCCGATTTCAAAGGCAGAAGCGACCTGCCGAGATAGACCCGACCCATCTGAGGCGCGGATTGATAAACGACCTAGGTTAGAGATGCCGTTCGCCACTGATAGTTTATCCGAGCCATTCATCATTCAACCGCGAATAAAGAATGCACCGGTTCCATCTAGTGGGTCGACCATTAAAGATCTGATTATGGCCCTTAGTGTGGCTTCGGCTCTCTCGCTTCCAGCAGACAGGGGAATTTTTCGTGTCGCACCGGATGTTATTGCGATTGCTCTGATGGTGCAGTCGGCTATACTGGTAAGTTTTGATAAAATGTCTGACTTTATGAAATTTATTTTTTTGAATCCGACTAAAGTTTTGACTTTATTGATATCAGACAGCAGGAAAGCTTGCTGAGATCGGTCGGCGGCATTACGATGCCGTAGAGTGACTCGGTATCCTTGAAGGCCAACTTGAACCTAAAAATGACAAAGACGTTGCTGTAACGGCCGATTTGTTTGTGGCGACGACTAAGGCGGAAGAAGAGCAAACGAAGGCCATTACTGCTGAGGAAAAAGTGCAACACGCCGACTTAGTTTGTAGGGCTACTGAAGAAAGGGCGAATTTGATCGATGGTTTCCTCAAATTGGCTTAAGAGGAAATATCAAAACTTAAGGCCAAGCTTGAGGTGGAGAGGAAGGTGAAGGAGCTTGTTGCAGAGGATGCGGCCAAGGCTTTTGCCGCATGAGAGCTTAAGGCCAATGAAGTATATACTAGATCGCCTAAGTTGGAACAAAACATTGCATGTTCGTTTGTGAAAATAATTTGAAGTTTGCTACTCGAAAGTAGGCTAAGTCATGGACTTCAATGAATTGTTCCAATTCAAGCAATCCAACCTTCACCCACAGGCATTCAGCCAGTTAAACACTTAAGCAGTTAGCCTCATGGTAAGCATGCTAACATGGCAACATACACACATGCAGTATGCTAAAGCGTAAACACTCACAGTGTACTCTGAGCTAAAATGGAGAACTAGTTAGAAATCATGCATGATCTTAGTTCATGTTAAGATGACTAATGCAACACATGCAAAAATACAACTAAAATAGGCTTGGCTATTCTAAGATGGCATATGAAATGCAACTTGATAACATGCTGTTGAACACGTATTCAAGTAAATGTATTAAAATACAATGCTGTTTGTATGATGCGCCGAGCCCGGTGCATGCAAAACAAATGAATGATGCACGCATGCGAAGCATAAGGATGCTAATCGAAATATGCCTTAAAACTAACCATCGTAAGCGGTTAAGTAAAAGGGAGAAAGAAATGGGCGTTGGAAGACATGCATCACACATACACACGCTTATTACAACAGTTGGCCCTCTCAACGGAGGGTCCGAATAAGAAGCTAACCAGCTAATCTAAGCTAATTAAACTAATTATTACATCACAAAACTAGCCAACTAACACGCCAACTAATTAAGTACAAAACAAAGCTAATTAACTAACAAGTTAACTAACTAGTTATTACAACACGAATAAAATTAAACGCATTAATTACTTAAATACAGAACCAAAGCATAAACTAGCTAAGGAAAGCATTAAAGAGAGGTCCTCGAGATGAGGAGTGCATCCATGCTCGGTTGCCTCGTTCGAAAATCCGTCGCGATGCCACAACTTGCCTTTGTTTGCAATTGTTCTCAGAACCTTGCACCAAGCTCCAGAAAGCTTCTAACTCACCTTGGAGACCTGTAGGAACATGGCCGACCACCTAGGGGTGTTTCCAGCCACTGGCCGACCACTTTCTATTGCTGCAGACCAGAAAAAGTGGTCGGCCAGCTAGTTTTTCTGGTTGGTCGACCAGTTTTTGCTGCACTTCTCCAATTTGCTGCAATAGAGAGCAAGAAAGGGGCATGGCAATATATTTGCAAGATATGTGTGCACAACCACCCCTCCCTATCATTCATAAGCTCAAGGGAGTGCGGTTTTCAACCCTCGGGCCACCAATCGCGCATTTTAATGCATGATGGACGAGAAGCCAAATTGCACAATTCAATGTAAAATGAATGCACACATAAACACATAAAGCCTAGAACTCTATCATGTATGATCAAGAGCGTCGGCGACCGAGAATTGAGGCACGTTTCATCACTTCAAGTATGAAACGTCCCTCATTTCTCGTGTTTGGATTAACACCTAATCCAAACAAATGCAATGCAACTAAAGCATGCAAACATGCAATGCAACTACATAGCATACACAATACAAAGAATAACATGGCATATGCAATGCAATGTAACATGATCAACTTAACAAAGCTAATGACATGTAAACAATGCTAATGCATGCATACACAATGCAAGGTAACATAAGCACGCAACAACATGATGCAATGTAACAGTATTCACATGACATGCTCGATGGACTTAGACCAAAATGAACAGACCTCAGTCATGCCTAAATCAGTGGCCATAATGCTAAAACTAAGGCATGAAATGCAAAACAAAGCATGCTCAATGCAATGGCCCATCAACTAGGCATAAGAGCACAACCCTCAAGAGTGCTCAAAGAGTGACAAATGTGGAAGTGTAACAACACTAATTGCACTGAAATAAGGTATGAAATGATGTCAAATCACCCGAACAATACAAGTATAGCATGCAAGGGTCCTTAAGCATTAAAGCTAGCAAAGAGGACTACTCTAGGGACATGCAATACATGGCACAAAAGCATGAACCAACCATGGACAGAGCTTAATTAGGTCTAAACAAAGACTAAAATATGCTGAGATGGGGGCTCAAATGTCTAGGCAAGCAATCATACACACTAGGCCATAAACAAGGCAATAATACATAACACTCAGAGGCACTTAAAGAGTGAATGAAGTGGGAACATGGAAATGCTACATGCTCTGAAATGTCATGGTAAATGATGTCAAATCATGTACACAACACAAATGAAGCATGCTATGGTACCCAAAGCTTGAAGCTAGCATAGGCATTTGTACTACAAGTATACAAAACATGAAGCATATGGCAAAGACAATCCAAAACAGTCCTAGAACATGTCAAAATGATACTAAACATGTATGGAAGGAAGCCAAAACAAGCTAGCATGGTAAGCATGAAGCATGGAATGTGCAAGGCAAATAAGGTGGATTACATTACACCTACCAAGACCAAGTATGAGATGGCTTCGTCAACAAAAATTAGAGTTATACCATGGCAAAATAACCACAAAACACATTGAAATGATAGCTCGCAAGCTTAGGCATGAAGGCATATGTAATGACTCATGTTCAGAGCATAAAGGACAAACCCTCCAACGCATGGAATAAGTGAAAGATGCAAGTGTATGACCACACTATATGGACTGAAATCACATTTCAAATGATTCCCAATCATTCAAATAGGCCAAGCAATGCATGTTAGTGGACTTGATACACAAAGCTAACAAGCTAGAATGCACCATAGCTATACAAAACATGGCATGCATGACCAAAACAACACAAATCAGAGCTTAAGCATGCTAAAACATGGACAAAAGCTTCTTAAAGTTAAGCCAAAAGCATGCTAGAATGATGATCAAAAGCATGATACACATTAGGCTAGTGAATGGAAATGCACTACAAGTGCATAGAGCATGCAAGGGGCCATCAAACCAAACCTTAACAGAGGTATATCATGGCAAAACAACACCAAGAACATACTGAAATGGACTCAAAACAAGTTAGAAAGACATGCTATTTCATGAAGCATACTGTAGACGTCCCCGAACGCCCCGGGAGGGTTAGTCCCGTTCTGTTCATTTTGGGGTCACTACAGTTCGGACTCTTAAATGTCACGGTTCCTAATCTGAACCAAAGAGTCCAAATCCGGCAAATCGTTTTGAGAAACTGATTTTTTGAAAAAGTAGTGCCAAATATGGACTGCTTTGCCAGATACAGAGTCGCCACCTAAATATTTTATTTTGGGAAATTTAGGAAACCCTGACTCGGTGCCAAAAGGCCACGTGTCCGTCATCACCAAAGTTGCCTCGGCTCGGGAACTTGGGTACGATTGGGGAACGTCACTTCGTGAGCACCCCCGCTCGCCCGGTCATAGACCGGCCTCTACTAACCACGATATCAATTTTTGAAAACATTGTGAATTCTTATTCCGGTTATTAGCCTAGGTTACTATATGATGCGCACAGCATACAAGTATAGACTGGATCGCCTGAATTGGAACAAAACATTTCATGCTTGTTTATTTGAAAATGGTTTGATGACTCCCAAGTAGGCTTAAAATGCAGATTTTACCACCCGCAGGTGGGTTTAGAAAAGATGGTTTTGCCACTATCTAGTGGGCTTAAAACAAACAGTCGATGATTTATTCCAATCTAAACAACTCAACCTTCACCCACAGGCATTCAGGCAGATATATCACATAAGCACATAGCCTCATGGTAAGCATGCTATTCATGGCAGTCACTCACACGCATGCAAGGATGCTAAAGCATAAAATCTCACCAAGTACTCCAAGCCTAAAGAAAGAAGTTTATTAGAAACATGCATGATCCTAAATATACAGAAATGCCTAATGCAACACATGCAAAATGCAACTATAGCAGGCTCGGCTATTCTAGATGGTATATGAAAATGCTACAACTAACATGTATTCAATTTGGAATTGAAAGTACGATGCAGTAGTATGATGCGCCGAGCCTGGCGTATGCAATACAGATGAATGATGCAAACATGCTGTCATACTGTATGCTAATTGAAATATGCCCTAATCTAACCATCAAAAGCGGAAAAATAAAAGGGAGAAAGACGTGGGGTTGGAAGACATACATCACACACACGCACACTTATACAGTTATGCCCTCGCGCAGAGGGTCCGAATAAATATACAGTCCCAATATTACAGTCCAAATGAAAGAATATTACAGTCAAAATATTACAAAATTCTAATTAATTAATGAATTAACTAAGAAAGCAAATAAAACTGGCATGCAAGCCAGGGCACTGCCTTGCTTCTGATGGATGATGCATGTCCGGGTCGTCTTGCGCGGAAATCCACCGGAATGCCCCAATTAGCCTCTGTTTACACCTGTTCTTGAAATCCGTGCCAAATCCCGAAAAGTTGCTGATTCTTCGTTTTGCTGCAACAGAGAAGCAGGAAAGGGCATAGCAATGTATTTGCACAAAATATATGCATGTCTCATCCTCGTGCCACCAATCACGCATACCGAGGCATGATGGCCAGAGAGTCGAAATGCACAACTCAATTTAGGATGAATGCACATGAAACTACAGCTAAAACCTAACTCCATCAGTGGATAATCCGGAGTGTCGGTGACTGGGAATTGAGACACATTCCGTCACTCGGAGTACGAAATGTACCTCGTTTCCCGTGTCCGGACTAACTCCTATTCCGGAACACGATGCAATATGCATGATATGCATGAATGCAACTAAGATACAATCCTAACATACACAATGCTATGGAATGACATGTCTCAAAAATGCGTGCACACGGGCACGCAAACCGAGAAAATGACAGAATGCTATGAAAATGAGTACCTCGAAATGCGCTGCACACGGGCACGTAAAACGAGAGCGATGATATGTGTCTCGAAGTACGTGCACACGGGCACGCAAACCGAGGCGACGATATGTGTCTTGAAATGCGTGCACGCGGGCACGCAAACTGAGGCACGATATGTGCTCAAAATGGCGTGCACGCGGACACGCAAACCGAGGCGATGATATGTGTCTCGAAATTGCGTGCAGCGGGCACGCAAACCGAGCGAGATATGATGTGATGCAAATGACATAACAGAATGCAAATGGACTTATACCAACATGAAGTGAGCCTCAGCCACACTCACATAGGATGCCGATGGATAAAATGAAGTGCCTCGAAATGCGTGCACACGGCACGCAAACGAGGCGATGCATACGCAATGCAAATGACATGGAAGTGACAAATGGGGCTTACACCAACATGAGTGAGCCTCACCACACTCATATAGGATGCCGATGGATAAAAAAAGAATGCCTCGAAATGCGTGCACACGGGCACGCAAACCGAGGCGATGACAAAATAGCATGAAATATGGCAAAAATGATATGCAAGCATACTAATTGGAATTTCAGCACTAAAATATGGGGAAAAACAGTCCCGAAATGAAGCAAAATAACAATGAAATGCAAGGAAAATGTCCCGAAATGCAACTTTAGGCACCCGAAATGCCTATAGCTACGCCAAAACATGCACAACATGGACATGCAATGCATAGACAGAAGCTAGAAAAGTCCCAAAAGATGCACTTCACAGTTATAACATGGCCAAACAGCAAGTATAGGTAGGGAAAAATAGCATGTAAGAATAGGGGCCAAAAGAGGGGTCATGAAGCAAGTGGTATAGCAAAACCCAAACTGGAAAATTTCCTTCTTACAACAATGAAAATGGACCAAAAATATGAACATTACCAAGTATATGCAGACCTCAAATCAGTATACAAATATGAAAAAATGTGATGCACAGACAAGGCTCAAAAGGTGCTATAACAGATGAAGTATATAAAATAATCACCAAACAAAAAAAATGTGAATGAAACATGAAGTATAGGCCAAAATAAGACCACTTTCAGTTCGGGACCAAGGTCCAAAAAGAAAACAAAGAGGGTTTGCCCAATTTATGCAAAAATGGGGCCAAATAAGGGGTATAACTACAAGTGACACATGGAGACACCAAACAAATGTTGAGCCCTTCTCTCAATGTTGAAGAGGGGCTCAAAATAAACCTTATATCAGTTTATAACATGCTCAAAAACAGATTGCTCATGGGCCAAAAATAGCATGTAAAATCATGACATCGAGATGATCAATGAAGCAAGTATATTGATGGAGGGCTCAAACAGGGTTGAGCCTAATGAGAAGTGAAGATGAGCTCAAAATATGGCCCTTTTCAGTTAGGGCCGGACTTGAAACCAAAATAAGTGGGGTTTAGAAATAAGATCAAGAAAAAGGTTCAAAAGGTTAAAAGTGTTACTTACCCTTGAAGATTCAAACTTTTGTTCTTTTTGGATGGATTTGCAGCTTCTCTAGCCTTCAAGAATCCTTCCTGTTGCTGAAATGAGATGGTGGTGGTAGAGCTTGGTGGTGTAGAAGGAATGATGATTAGGGAGTTAGGGTTTTTTAAGAAATTAAGAAGGAAGAGATGGACTTGGCTATGGAAGCTTGAAGAGTAAATTTTCTAACCCCAACAAAAGAAGACACCAGCTGGTTATAAGGATCAAAAAGGGGATGTAAAGGTGGGTGGAAGAAGGAGAGCAAAACTCCCCCACAAAATATCCCCCGGATACAGAAATATCTGGGGGATATTGCACCCACAGCTGTAAAAGTAACATCAGTGCAAGGAAGCAGGCCGACCTCCATTCACTTTTGCTGGAGGTGGCCGGCACGGCCACAAACCACCATAGCACGCCGGCTTAGGGGTTCAAAAGGGTCAATGTGTATTTTCTGGCCGGCCAGCTACTGGGGAGGTAGTTCCCTATGTGTGTACAACAACAACCATGTGTGTTGAAATTCCAAGAAAGTGGGTCCAAGGGGTTCAACATTGGCTCGGAAAGAGGGGGTCAAAGAGGTCAAGTTGACTACTGCCGGCATGAACTTTTAGGGCCCTCCCATGTGTGTGCATCACAGATATGTGGTTCAAAGTTCAGAAAATGGCGTCCAAGGGTTCAACATTACCGAAGAAAGGGGTCAAAAGGGTCAGGTGACTCTTAATGGCGGCCACCAACTTTTAGTGGCCTCCCAAGTGTGTAGATCACAGATATTGGTTCAAAGTTGGCAACACTAGCCCAAGGTATTCAACATTAGCCCGGAAGTTGAAAAACGGGCGCCGGGAGCTCCGGAGGAGAAATAACTGGTTCCGTTAACAATTGCTGGCCTCCCACCCTTCAGTGACCTTCCTTGTGATTAAAACAAAGTACCTGCCAAAAATGAACGAAAACCGTTGCAAAACGAATGTTCCGGGGCCAAAACACGCAGTTTGGGTCCCGAAAATGGGCTGTTAAGCACCGAAAAATGGTATTCGACCTCGAAGTTGTTTCTCAGCCCCCCAGTAGTACCCTCAAAAGGGATGAAATAAGATTGATGCCAAAAATCAGAGCAATAGGAGATGGTTAGGCGGTCCCGAACCGAGGCACACGGCCAACGGTCCCGAAAAATCGGAAACCGGGCTCCGAAATGGGCAAAATGGCCTACAGCCACAAAATGTAACCCACGACCACTGGGGAATGGTCTACGGGACCTCTCCCTCCCCTCAGGAAAAGAAACAGAGAAAACCGAGTCTGGTTCGCAAATCGAGGCAAGGCACAGAAGAGGGTTCGGAAGTCTGGAGGCAGGGCTCGCAGCCGTGATTCTGAGACTTCTGAACAAGCACAACATACAACATCACCAAGCGCTCAATCGGTGACGTCTGAGTCTTAAGGTCGGTCAAAAATGGGGTGTCTACACATACAAGACTAGTTTGTGAGAAATACACTACAAGTGTATAAGGCATGCATGAGGTGACAAAACCAAGTCAAAACAGTGGTATGTCATGCTGAAATAAGCCCAAATATATGCTAAGATATGGCCAACATAAGCTTAACAAACATGCTCAAACATGAGGCAAATAAAGCAAGCATTCAAGACACAAGGAGAGGGGATGACCCTCTCCTATTTGGGATCTCAAAACACTATTTCCACCACTGAAATTCCTCTGAGTTTCAGTGGTGAGAAGGCCAAAACAAGGTGGTCCCAATAGCTTAAAAGAATGGCACAAAACAAGGCCCAAACAAGGCCTAAGAGGGGGTAGACCACCCCCAATACAAAAGTGACCTTAAACAAACATTTTAAGGAGGAAGTTAAGCCTAAAACATTATGCAAATAGGTCCAAAAGCTTAAGCAAAAATAAGGGTTTTAAGGGTTAGAAGCTCACCTTTGAAGAACACTTTCAAAGCTGCAACTCCAGCAACTTCTTTGAGTTCAAACTAGTCCAAAAACTCCAAAACAAACCTCAAGAAGTCTTAGCAATAAAAGGATGGTGTTTGAGTGTGTGTTTGTGTGCAATAATGTGATAAATAGACACTTTAAGGCACAAAACAAGAGCAAACAAGGAAATATAGAGACAAGTGTGTATCTATATCTCAAGCCACAATATTCTGAACCTGGAGGAGGAGGGGGGAGGTTCTCTCTTATAGAGAACAAGCAACGAGCTTGTTGGACAAGCTTTTTTCCTAAAGCCATCCCTCCATACACGTATATGGAGGATGGCTTCTGTGCCTTCCAGCTGGCACAACTAGCAAGAAAATATCCCCAAAAAGGTGATGAAAAGCAGTCGACCACCACAAGTGGTCTCCCAAGACAAAAAGTGGTCGGCCATGGGGGGAGAAGGTCTATAGCATGAAAGCAAGGCAGTGGTGTGGTGGCCGACCAGAAAAGTGGCCCAAAGACCAAGGAGACCAGTTGGCTGACCAAAAAACTGGCTGGCAGGAAGAAAAGTGGTCTCCAAGGGAAAGAACTGGTCTCCCATCCTTGTACCACTTTCCAAACAAGGAAAACAAGGTTTGTACTAAAAACAAATCAAAAAGGATGAAAGACGAAAGTTCGGGAGTCAAGGCGCGCGGCCGGGAGACTCGAAAACTAGTCTATGGGCATCAAAAGTGGTCTACGACCACAAAAGTGGTCTCCTAGACCACAGTGTCCCTCTAGGTAGAGGCAACAAGGCATGGTTCGAAAACCAAGCCAAACAGAGAACGTTAAGCGGTCCCGAGACAAGGCGCTCGGCCGAAGGCTCTGAAAACTGAAAACTAGTCTCCAAGCAGGAAAAGTGGTCTACAACCATGAAAGGTGGTCTACAACCACAAAAGGGTGGTCTACAGACCACTCACTCCCTCCAGGGAAGAGAAACAAGGCTTGGTCCACAAATCGAGCCAAAACACAAAAAGTTCAGAGGCCCGAAGGCAAGGCACCCAGCCGAAAACTCCGGAAACTCGAACGAGCACAGCATGCACTATCATCGAGCGCTCAATCGATGACGTCTGAGTCTTAAGATTGGTCAAAAATGGGGTGTCTACAGCTGGATCTACAGTCTTCTGCATAGTCTCCTGCATAGAGGTTGAGGGTGAGGTTTGAGCTACTGGGTCGAAGTTCAGGGCTCTTTGCGCGGTGATATTCTCTAGTCCAAGCATGTTTCTTGCAGTAACATCATCTCTTGGTGTAACATTTTCAGAAACAAGCGAAGGATTATCTATTACTCTTGCCATGAACGCACTTGAGTTTTCCCACAGACGGCGCCAATGGTGGTAAAGTGGTTTGGAAATACTCTTTGATCCAGGTAGACGCTATTGATCCTCTGGTTGCTAATTGTGGTAAAGTGGTTTGGAAATACTCTTTGACCTAGGTAGACGCTCTTGATCCGCTAGTTGATACCTGAAAAAGGAATGAACACTCCAGTCGGGAGTGCCGGAATTAGCACTCTGACGGACAAGTCAGTATCCTCTCCAGTTTTACTTCTATTTCAAGTTATCTCATTTTCTTTGTTTTTTACATACCTCAGTTTGGCTGAAACTCCTCCTTTTTATACTGCACTCTAGGGGCCCACTTTCCCGTCATCACATTTCGTTATCATATCTAGGAGCCCCAGATGTGTCAGAAGAATTACGGAATACTTGGCTCTCGGATACATTTTACTCGGCCTTGGTCTTGTTCAGATAGGTCTGGTCATGCTGAGTTACCCTCATCAGTCTTCACAATCTCTCGGCATCCTTTGAGCGGCTCCTGAGAAGTCACTTTTACTTAGCCCCCACAAAAAACTAAAATAGTCCACTAAAATAGTCCAATAGTCAAAAAACCTAAAAAGTAGTCATTTCTCAAACAAGGCCAATATATTCAATTTGAATTGCTGAATCAGATTATCAAACATCTCTTTTCTCATATTCTATTTCTCCTTTGATAAAATCATTAGTTGATGATTGCAAATCACGTCTTGAAATTAGTTAGAACATTAATCTTTATCAAGTGTACCGAGAGGCTGATTGTTCATATTAGCAAATGTGAGATTGTTACCTCATGTTCTGTAGCCAACAACTTTGATAATTTGCTATTTTTTTTAAAGAAAAAGAAAAAAAAAGGTTTATTGGTTTCTTTTAATCCCATCTCATTTGAGCAAAAGGGAGGTAGTGAGCCACTTCAACTACATGTTGTCAAGTTATTTGATTTTTGAAATCATGAATTGAGAGAGGAAAAAAATTTCAGTGCACAATTTTATTACAAAATTAAGTAAATTTAATTGAGAGAGGAAAAAAATTTCAGTGCACAATTTTATTACAAAATTAAGTAAATTTTTATAAATTTACATAAGTAATCTTAGAAAAATGCGTAAGTTAAATGTAAATTCGCATAATCATGTAAGTTTTCACGAACTTACGCAAATTTATATTCAATTTATGCATTTTCATCATACTACTTATATAAATTTATGAAAATTATATAATTTTATGATAGAATTTAGGGGTGTTCGCGGGATCGGTTTGGACCGATCCACATGTATGCGGTTTGCAAAAAATTTAACCCGCAACCACCTGTAGTGCGGGTTGCGGTTTGTGCGGATAGAGTTTGCGGATGTGCAGGCAATTGCGGACGGTTTGCGAATTAGACTTTTTCAAATTCTAGATTCAATTTCAATTTCCAGATTTAATATAATATAAGATTGATTTCATTTTCAAAAGTAATTAACAGATTCAATTTCCCTTCCATGAAGAAGTAGATTCAATTTCCTACAATGTTCACAGAACAAACAAAAATAAAAACATTCAAAAACAACGTTCTCAAACAATATTCTCTATAACATTTCTTTTTGTACCATGAAATTAGGGTTTGGCGTGTTGGCCAAAAATATATAGAATAAGATAAATGAAATCAACGGTTTTTTTTCTTTTTGTACCATGAAATTAGGGTTTGGTGTGTTGGCCAAAAATATCTAAAATAAGATAAATGAAATCAACAGTTTTTTATATATATATATAAAAAAAAAAAAGAAATCTAAGTGCGGGTAGGTTCTTGCTAGTGCGGGTTAAACCCGCAACCCGCAATTATGTCATATATCCAAACCGAATCTGCCCGCATTGTCACTACAACATATAAGAGTTTTATAGACCAAATTTTTTGGTCTCTAAAAGTGAAAATTTTGTTGTAAAAGACATTTAGGGACCATTTTCTATCGTCGCGAGGATAGTTGCTAAAAGGTCATCCTAAAAAGTCAAAAACAAGGCTTTTAGCGACAAAATTTTGAAAATATCACTAATAAATAGACTTTTAGGGACAAAATAATATGGTCTCAAAATGGTTTATGCTTTGAGATAAAAAATTTGGTCCCAAAATGATAATAATTCATCACTAATGTCCAATTTTTGTTCCTGAAAATATAATGACGACACTTTTCGTAACAAAAATATTTGGTCCCCAAAAAATAATTGTCCTTAAATTTTGGTCTCTAAAACCTTAATTTTTTGTAATGTGTGTCTGCGAAACTGCCCATTTGTATACGAATTGATTCGGGTTGGGCAGATTGTGTAATTCGAATAACCGTATGCCCAACCCTAGTAGAATTCTATACGATGTGTATTATATACCGAAACATTTCTCATTAAAGAGAAAAAGCCCTCAAGTTTCAACTCACATGGCCTATGGATAGATTATCTTATTATGAGCATTTATTGGATCCCTATGAATTATTTCAAATAAATTGCACTTGTCAATCTTTAATATTTATTTGAAAATTACTTTGACCCCTCAAAATGTATGTATCATATGCACCTCATAATTATAGAAGAAAATAACATAATTTTATATTTTCTGAGTCATAACTAACAAAGCAAAAAAATAGTTTAACTAAACACAGAAGGTCATAATTAAATATCTCAAAATAATGTCATAATTAAAGAAAAAAATTAATCATAATTAAATAAAAATAAAAATAAATAAAGTCACCAAAGGTATAAGATATATATAATAGAACTCTCCTAAGTTTTTGAATTTCAATGTGACCTCATTATACACTTTTCTATCAAATCACTATTAAAAAAAGTAAATAGAAATTGCTCACAAGGGCACACTATAAGGAATTAAGGGGGAAAAAAATTATGAAAAAATTTAAACATTCAATAATATTTAAACACATATTTGTAATAAAAATTGTTATCTCAAGTAGACAACTAAAGAAAGGGTGAATTGGATTATTAAAAATAATTTTATAATATTAAAATTAATAAATACAATATTCAAATTTTAACAAATAAAAAACAGAATAATAACTATCAATATAAAAGTAAAAGGGATATAGAGAGAAAATCAAACACTGATATTTATAGTGGTTCAGCACACTAGGCCTATGTCTATTTCCCAATGAATCTCCTCGAGAATTTCTTTACTATCAAAATGAATCACACCAAAGCTTCACCAAACTTGTGGTTTTTACACAGATCTTACTCTTATCTATTAAGCTTCATTCAACAATAAATGTCTCACCTTTACAAAATTGCTCTTATAAAATAATCAATAACGACAAGAGTTATTTCAACACTCTTTTATAATAATTCTCTCACAAATAGTATATATGAAAGTGTAAAAATAAAGACAACACTTAGATCTGAAAGTGAAAGAGTAGACTAAAAAATACACTCAAAATTTTGGAGTACACATATTTTTTTCTCTTCAAGTTCTTAATTTTTCTCACACAAAACATTTGTATTTATATACAAAAATATAGCCGTTAGGGGAGGCAAACGCTCCTCTGCTTGTTGGGTCACGTGGAGCAAGTGGCTTCTTCATTCTCAAAAATTATAGCTCAGATTCAAACATCCAGATTCACATGCCCACGAGAAGTTTGAAAAATTTGCACAAATGTCGCTTCGATAAATAGTAATGGTAAAATTTTTAAAACAATTCTCGTAAAATCAATAAGTGTACAATAAGTGTATAGTAACTTTTCTATTAAAATATTTGACTATACAATAACTTCTCTATTAAATTATTTGTAGCTTAGTAAAATCTTTTTAAATAACATTTTTATCAGAAAATATATACTCCTTTTAAAATCTTTATAGTTATTGTAAAGATTTTAGATACATTCTAATGAAAATCACCAACCATCCCATGTGAGTATATCCAATTTTGTCAAAAGAAAACAACTCATCAATATCACATTTGTCCAAAGAATACAACCAATCAATATTAAATTAGGCAAAAAAATACAATCAATCAATATCAAATTTGTCAAAAGATGAATAGTCATCAACCGAATTTTTCAAAATGTGAATAGTAAAATTTTCAAAATATTTACATAAAATCAAATATAGCATAGTAACTTCTATTTAAATAATATTTATCACAAATACATTATATAACATATATTTTTAAAAAATAATATTTTGTGTCAAATAATATAAAATATGTATATTAAAAAATCACACCCATAATATTTTAGACATCATCAAAATCAAACCATATGATTAACAATATCTCCCTTTTTTATTATGGCAATATATACATGATTTGATACAAAATTTCACAGAATAAATGCAACATAAAGATTTTCAAAATTATAATACAAGCTTTTATTTTCATTATATTTTCTCTCCCATTATTAATAAATTCTTTGTCAAATAATTTATATATAAATCAAATTTCTTCTCCCTCTTTGTCATCATCAAAAATAAAAGTTGATATTCAAATTTTGATAGAGAATGAAAATTTTCAAATTTCCAAAACGAAAATCATATAAACACATTTGAGCAAAAAATATGATTTGACAAAAAAAAAATGTAATAATATATATATATATTTTATTTCTCCCCCATGATCATTATCGAGATTCACTAAAAAAAATCATGTAGTGGCGCAAATAATGTTGACGAACAAGATATTTAAGTAGATATGCATCGATGATTGTAGATGTGGTGTATATAAAAAGTGACATAGATGATGTGTAGAGATACGAAACCTTCAAGTGTTCTTAGAGAAAAAATTTGTTCACTATTTGTGTAAAAAGTGTTATTCATTACCTTAGCTATCAATGGTTCTGACATGAATGAGATGTTTAAGATTCGGGCAAATGAAAGGTTACCCATAGTGCATTCGTATGTTATTCCTATAACTGAGAGTCCTAGTATATTTGGTAACAACAATGATTTAGACCACTAAAAACTACACCACTAATAGCACTAATACATTGGGAATGACAAAAAATAAAATAAAAAAATAAAAACAAGGCATAGAAAGTGGCCGGGGCCCACTGCCACATCATTAGTGCTCTCTTTAGTGATCCCTTTTTAGTGCTCTCAAGCATTTTTCATTTGGTAATCATAGTGATACAAAGCCTATCAATAACACTGTGGCTCTTAGTACACAGACGATGACTGTAGTTTCCAATATGGCTCAACGACTAAATGCAAGAAGCCGAGAAAATCAGCAATTAAAAGAAGAAGTAATCATTTTAAAACAATAACTTGCTGAAACTTATCAGGCAAAAAGAATTATTGAAAGTAAAAATTCACAGTTGGGGAACGTGGTGCAATATTAAGTACCTGTTATAATGTCAAGACTCACAGAGGTCGAAAATAGGGAGGTTCAAGTTCGAGAGGCTCGTGAAAATCTAATGAGAGAAATTAAGCGCAAAAAATATGTGAAGCCTACTCAGAACAACATGTAATCAGGAAATATTTTTTCCTTATGAAATAAAATTACAAGCATTTGTCCTTGTCAATTTTTTTTGTTAATAAATTCTTTTTTTTAGTGTAGATAAGCTCTTATGGACCACTTGTATTTTGATTTATTGCTTCCGCATTTGAGAGCCCCGTTTATTATACTCTGATCTTGTTAAACTTTTGAAAGTTGGCATTCGGTAATCCCGGATTACTGGCCATCACGGCACCAAACTACTAGGGGCGGTTTGGGGTCGTGACAAGCGCAAATAATGTTGACGAACAAGATATTTGAGTAGATATGTATCGATGATTGTAGATGTGGTGTATATAAAAAGTGACATAGATGATGTGTAGAGATACAAAACTTTCAAGTGTTCCTAGAGAAAAAATTTGTTCACTATTTGTGTAAAAAGTGTTATTCATTACCTTAGCTATCAATGGTTCTGACATGAATGAGATGTTTGAGATTCGGGCAAATGAAAGGTTACCCATAGTGCATTCGCACATTATTCCTATAACTGAGAGTCCTAGTATATTTGGTAATCATAGTGATACAAAGCCTATCAATAACACTATGGCTCTTAGTACACAAACGATGACTATAGTTTCCAATATGGCTCAACGACTAAATGCAAAAAGCCGAGAAAATCAACAATTAAAAGAAGAAGTAATCATTTTAAAACAATAACTTGCTGAAACTCATCAAGCAAAGAGAATTATTGAAAATAAAAATTCACAGTTGGGGAACATGGTGCAATATTAAGCAACTGTTATAATGTCAAGACTCACAGAGGTCGAAAATAGGGAGGTTCAAGTTCGAGAGGCTCGTGAAAATCTAATGAGAGAAATTAAGCGCAAAAAATATGTGAAGCCTACTCAGAACAACATGTAATCAGGAAATATTTTTTCCTTATGAAATAAAATTACAAGCATTTGTCCTTGTCAATTTTTTTTGTTAATAAATTCTTTTTTTTAGTGTAGATAAGGAGTAAAAAAAAAAAATAGAGTAATTTCAGAATATATCTTTAGAAAAACTCCTGCTAAGATTACGCATATGATAAAAATAATAATTTTAAGAATACTCTCCCTAAGGTAGGGGTGTTCGCAGTTCCGATACGATCAGGAAACCTCCAATCCGCCATCCGTCCACCGGATTGGTGAATTGAAAAAAAGCAATCTGCATCCGTCTGCCGGATTGGCAGATACAGATTGAGTGGATTGGTAGATGAATGCGAATCGGTTTGGTGATTTAAATTTTTATAAATTTTGAACATAATACAACAACTTGTTAACATTTTTTTTTGGATAACAATCCAACTCAACATAATCAAAAGATTATCAAGTAAATTCTCAAATATCAATAATAAATACATATAAGAACAGCATGCATTGTCAAAACTATTTCATTACTTTTTTTTATATAAAAAAACTATTTAATTCGATTTTGTTTAAAAATGACAAAATTAAGCCTTATATTTTCTACACAAAAATCAAATATCAACACTTGTCATTTGATAAAAGGATTTCCAAATTGAAAACACAATAGAATATCTAAATTCTTTTTCAATTGAAAATACAAACAAAATATCTGAACAAATTAAAACACACAAAGTCTTACAAATTATTAGGGGTGCTCGCAGTTTAGCGGTTCGATTGCAGTCAAAGGAATCTCAAATCCGTCATTCGTCCAAAACTAAGTGGATTGAAAAAAAGCAATCTGCAACTTTCCGCTCATCATCATGCATTCGTCCAAAATATGGCGGATCGGTTCAGTTTGAGCAGATTGAAATATCCATTGAACATCTCTACCCTGAGGTTATGACACTTCATAAAAAAAATTACAGAATAGTTTCCCAATCAATAATATCAAGGGCCATTAAGATTCGACCAAATACAACTGCATCGAGTGTATCTGCAAAAAAAAAAGAGAAAAGAGAAATGAAACCAAATGCTTCATACCAAGTAGAAGCAATAGTAATACAATAACAAAAAGTTAGTAGCACATGCAATCACAAAAGAAATATTACAAATTGCAAAAATAATTTTATCATTTCGATAGGGAAACGATGCTGGTAGATGTGAGGACCGACGACGAAGATTGATGATGATACAGATCGATAGTGAAGATAATGATCAGAAGGATGGTTTTGTGTAGATTAGTGATGGATTTTGGTGGATCAAAAATGATGGCAAAGATTAGTGATGAAGGTTTTGTGTAGATCGGTGATGGATCTTGGTGGATCGGAAATGATGGCGAAGATCGGTGATGAAGGTTTTGTGTAGATCAATGATGGATCTTGGTAGAGCGGTAATGAATTTTGATAGAGAAGTAATGAATGTGGGTGAATGATGGTAGTGATGGAAGTGGTAAATGATGTTGTGGATGATATTGGTGATGAAGTTGCTGCCGAATGATGGTGGTGAGAAAGAGCGGGCGAGAGAGAGAAAGAGAGAGAGAGAGAATTTATAAAGAAAATAATCATAGAAAAATGTTAGAATTCCTTTTCATTAAGATTACTAATGGGTAGATAGATAAATGCAGTGAAAGAGCAAACCCATGAAATTACTGACAGCAATTATGCAATCTAAGAGAATTTAACAATTATAACACAAATATTATACAGAATATTAATTACAGCTCACACAACTTGATCTTATTATAATCACATGAAGTTAGGGAAATTCTATAACTAAGGCATGTCCATGATATAACAGTTCATATGCCAAGAAATCATCAAATATATATATAGCACAATTTTAAGCATAAGCATGATTTTCTTTTTTCCCTTCTTATTTTTTAATTTTTATTTTTAACAGTAGCATATTTTTCTTCATTCATCATCACATCATATGATACATAATTAAATCCATGAATAATCAATTCCTTCCATATCTTTGTAATGAAAATGTTAGCTCAAAGGATGTGAGAGAACATATGAAATTTATCACAAGAGTTCAAGAATGTATTAGGAAACATACCTTTAATTCATGAGTTGGAAACTTTTTAGTCTTCTATTTCCTTTCATAAATAAATCATCCCAAACGGGTTTAACAAATGTGTTTAGCAAAATTATTTCTCCCCATAAATTGGTGCTTCCTTTTTTTTATGGTGATTTTATGCAGATATATCAATCATAAAATAATCACATGAAACATACCGTGTATAAAATGAGTGAGCACATAATAAATATTATTATATTTCACTCTCCTCTTTTATCTTTAATAAAAAAAATAGATAAACTCAAAATATGACAAAATTTCAATAGGTGTCATGATCAATTAAGAGTTTAGAATGCTATTTTCCATATTTTCAAAATATAACACATAAAACAAATAGTAGCTCACATGAAAAATATCAATATACTACATCATCAAAATCATCTTAATAAAAATGTGGCTTAATCAAAATAATTAAAGTTGAAATTAGATCAGAAATTTTGAAACATTTTGTGCACAGATAAAAAACAATATAACAATGTTTTTAGTCAAAACATCAAAATAGTAATAACTTTATTTTTTTCTCTTTTTCCTCTACCTACTATGTCATGGTCAAAATATAATGTATATATGGCATGGTATGACAATCATGTATGTATTGGAATAAGATATTCATATATATAAAAGAGTATAAATTTTATCATCAAATAAAATATTTTGAGATTTGAAAACTGACTTTTACCGAAATTACCTATACCAATTACCTTCGTTCATGTCTTGAATATTTTTTGTCCAAAATACTATTTTCGTCTACCAGATTTCGCCTTGAAGGGCACCTACAAAAAAAAAAAAAATCAAGTTTTCGATTTCGACACCCAATTCTTTTTGGGTCCGTGACTATTAGTTTCAAGATTACTTGATTTTGGAATCCATTTTATTTTTCTTCCATGTAATCCCTTTTTAAATTGACATGATGAAATTGTGTGACTAGTTTCAAGAAATTTTTATAAAACATTTGTTTCTTGTGGGGTTTGTACCCAATACCGGTCTTGTCAAAAATACATCTTTGATTTCCAAGTAATTTATTTAAATTTTCTTTTCCTTGGGTAAACTTGAAAATTGTTTTACTTAATTCTTCAATTTTTTCTTTTACAAAATCATTTTCAATTTTCAAATCACTTGAAGAATTTTTGAGAGAATCATTTTCCTTTTTTAAACTTTCATTTTTATTTTTTAAAGTTTCATTTTTTATTTTCAATATTTCAGTGTCATTTTTCAAAACATCATTTTCAAGTTTCAAATCATTTAGTTCATTTTTCAAAATAAGAGATTCTTTTGATTTCAAAATGTCATTTTCTTCTTTTATCTTTATTTATTTATTTATTTATTTGTAACACTTCAATTTTATTAGATAAAGATTCATTTTCTTTTATTGAATTTGAAAGTGTACGGGAAAGAAATAAACCTTCTCGTATAATCCTGTTGATCAAGTCTGCACTCCTCTGTACGTCGTCGCTTTATCACCTGAAAACATAAACGTGAGCTAGCCGGCGGGAGTGTGCCGGAAACCTCTCCAATGCCTAAGTCAGTAAGCTTGACCAATAGACAAAAGCTCTGTGTATTCAGAAAGCAAAGTTGTGTGTTACCTCTTCAAAGGTGATGTTTGTGAGCTTTTATAGGTTTCGTGTGGCACAATCCTAGTAGGACTTTTACTTCTCCATGCAGAGTCCTCCTAGTATTCATACGCCTGAAGGACAATGCTTATCCTTCAACACCCCCCTTACTGCTTAAACCAAGTGAGATGGTTTTTATCATGGCCGAACCCCAATATAACCGAAGTAATTATGATCACGCTGAGCCACAGAGTGGACCGAACCGTCTTTAGTTCGGTTCTCTTTTTCACTACTCCTTATCTCGGTTCCTCATGTACAAAGAATGGCGTGGTTAGACCGAGCTACCGAGTAGCAAAGTTCTAACCGGTCTAACCATAATACGTCATGACCAGGCTAACTCTGAAACCGGTCTAACTTCAAAGCGTCTTCCAACCGGCCTAACTCCAAGTCGCTTCCGGACCGGAGTAACATTACATTTCTCTCGGGCCGGAGTAACTTTGTACCTCTCTCGGGCCGGAGTAACTTTACGGCCTTTTTACTCAGCCCTTCGTATTGTGGGCCATAATGACCATTTCCCAGCTCGGCCAAATTTTCACATAAATTACCCGCTCAATTGCCCCTTAATTCCATCTGCGCAGCATGATAGGGATTACCTGTCTATCAGCCGAGCTAAAAACCCTTTAGCCTTTCCAGCCGAGCTAAAACTCTTAAGCCTTTCCAGCCGAGCTAATTTCACATCGGGCTCTGCTTGTCCGGTCAAAACGTCTCTTCAATCACAGTAACTGAATCGCTTCTTATCCCAAGGACACGTGGCATGCTCTCATTGGCTGAAGGCAGCTGTCCCGCCGTCTTCGTACCTCGTGTTTTTTGAATAGTTCCCGCCTTTGTCCCTTCTCTTTTCACAAAACAAACTCTTTCACTCTCTTTTGAATCACTCACACCACTATTCATTTCCTTCTCTCTCTTTTCGAGCCTCAATTGTTCTTCCAACTTTGCAACTGTGAAGCTCGTGTCCGTGGCTGCTTTCTACTTCCCTTTCCTTCCTCTTATCTTGGTAAGTAACACAAATCTGTTATCTTTTTGTTTGTTTTCGTCTTTGTTCTGATTCATAGCATTTTGTTTGTGTTTTTGCAAAACACATTTTCCTGCTTTACCTTGCGTTTTCTAGGAAAAACTTCATAAGATCCTCATGAACTTCATGAAGTAATCTATAAAACAGTGTTTGATCCACAATTACCATATAACCGAACTAAAAAGTAGTTTGTAGTCAATGTCCTTCTATCAGACCTTAACCGAACTAGCACTCCATGTTGGTACCAGTAGTTTCAGTAAGTCAAAACCATCTCTTGATAGACCTTAGCCGAGGTAAACGAACCGAACTAAGTCCAAACGTAGCATACTGAAACCTTATCTTTCGACCGAGCTAGGTCTTTGGGGCTAAGCCAACTTTCTAAGTTTTTTAGACCGAACTCAGAAAGCTGCCCCTAGAGGCTTAACCGATCTGCTCGAGCCTTCTCTTTAACTGAGATAACGAATCGCTTTGCCAAGACCGGGCTACCGAACCGCCTGCTTAATCCAAGCTACTAAGCATCTTGTTGAAACCGAGATAGAACCTATAGCATCCCACACACCCGAAGTAGGACTCCTATTCTTGCTTTTATTTTTTAACACGGTCCAATGACCTGTGCTTAACCCCTTTGTTTTCCACTTTGCAGACTTAGGTTGCCCAGACACTCCACTGCGCGCCCAGCCAAGCTACTAAGCACAATTTTGCGACCGAACTAATTTATCCATAACTTAAAAAATAAATGGGGAAGTATAGGTTTTTGGTAGAAACCCCTGGTGGCCTGGCCGAATTCCGGAGGGATCACAACATCCCTGACGACGTCCAGCTCATCCTGGCCGAACAAGACACCCTTCCATGGGGAAAACAGGGCTATGTACCTTTTACCCTCCTATCAATAATAGAAACCGGACTAAGATTCCCTGTTCAACCCTTGATTTGTGAATTTCTAAGACAAACCAGAATATGCCCAACTCTGCTTTCCACCAATTCTTACCGTATAATAATGGGTATAGCCGAACTAAACCGCCGAGCCGGTCTTAACCTCGGTCTAGCCGAACTATTCCACCAATACTCCATTGGCTCCAAAGATGACGGCTGGGTCTTCTACCTTAGGATACGCCGTCGCAGAGAAAAAATAATAAAAGATACGTCGGATAAGGACTTAAATGATGATGACTTTTTCTGGGTGTCTGGCAATTTTGAAGACCAGCAAGCCCTGATCCCTGGCCGAAGTATAAACTGGAATAAAGGAGAACCTGGTATAATTACTTCGGTTTTTGGTATGCTTTACTTATTTCGGTTACCTGCTCCTGAACCGAACTAACAGTTGTTTTCTTTATGCAGATTCAGCCCATCTTCAATCACTTTACAGCTACCCCAATCTAGGCACTCTCCACGCCGCACTACGGCATCCAGAACGGAGTTGGGCCAAGTTGTTAAATTTTGAACCGACATACAGATACAGCGGCCGCCGAAAAGCGAGAGTGACCGACTTTCTGTTAGAGGAGGCCTCCAAATCGGACCCAACCTTGCCACAAATTAGACTAATCCCACTCATAGCCGAACAAGAAATGGCCAAGAGAAATAGAGTCAGGGCCCTCTTGACCGAAACCAACAGACCCGAAGTACCGCCACCGAGCCAAACCCAAGAGACCGTGGTGGCGCTGCCAACGCAACAACCTTCTTCATCTCGGTCAAAGAAGCGTGCCCGGACTAACCAAACCGAGCCACGCTTAGTGGATGAGGATGAAACCATCCTTCCGCCGAGCCCCCCACCAAACTCACAACCGGAGCCATCTGACTGATCTACCTCCAAGTGGGTTCCCAAGCTCACGTTTCAGAACCGAGATATCCAAGATACTGACTCGGTGGTTGCTGAGAAGGATCACATACTGGCTTTCAACCTTGCCAAAAGTGTGCGCCTTCCAAAAGACATGGAGCACCACAATCAATTGAACACCGAGTTGAAGGCCATCCGATCTTCAACAAAATCCATGATCCTGGTAGGCAATTCTCTTCTTTGCTTTTTCATCTTTATCATTTTTTCCCAATCTTTTAGTTCGGTTAAAAAAGAAAGTTTCTACACTATTGCAGGCCATTCAGAAAAGTAACATCGCACACAAGCGAGTGTTGGAGCTCAGGAGAACTACAAGGGAGGCCATGGCAGAAGTTGAAGCCAAGACCACCGAGCTCAAACAATCACAAGCAAAGATGGCCGAGCTAGAGGCCAAGGTAACTCGCTTAACCGGACTAGTTACCTCGGCTAATTCTGACAAACAAAGAGCTCTAACCGAAATAAAAGACAAGCATTTGTGGGAGCTCGCAAAGCTTGAAAGCACCAAAGACGCCGAAATACAAGATTTGAAGAAGAAAGCTGATGACGCCGAGCTAAAGGGCTATAAAGAAGGCGAGGCTACTTATATCCAACAATGCGAGGCAGCAAAGGACTTATTTTTCAAGTGCGGCTGGAGAAGTGCTGTGGAGCAGCTCGGCTGTGGGTCTGAAACCGAGGTCTACAATGCTCCGCAGTATTTTATTCTGACCTCACTAACTCAGTATGCTGCATCCGTTCAGCAGCAGTTCCTTGAGAGTTCTGACGATGATGAAGAAGAACCAACTAGTACCCCGGTCGGCAATGTTCCAACAAATCAATCAGCTCAGGCGGAGCACACGGTGGAAGACCTGATCATTGAGCAACCAACCGAGACCGTGCTTCCGACCGAGACCATACTTGCGACCGAGACCGAGCTCCAGCCAAAGACCGGGCCTCGGGATGATGGTGATGCCGATCTGGACACTGAGATAGATGATTTGTTCAACTGATTCCTGTATTTTTCTTTTGCCTTTTGTTTTGGACTTGTAACCGGGCTGCGACCCCTCCTTTGTATTTGCTCTTTGATGAATGAAAATTTTCTTGTTTTGAACTCTTACTTCGGTTGATCTGCATGTTTGTACTTGTAATGACTTTTCCATGATCTTTTCACTTCCAACTGTTATTTCGGTTTAAATTCCTGTTTGAGCTTGTTTTCTAATAGTAGTGTGGCCGAGATACTTTATTCTGGTTTTAGCTGAGCAATCTGATTGAGTTTACTAGCCAACCACTCTTTAGCCGAAATACGTACTTCGGCTGAAGAGTCCCAAGAGTGGTTTAATCCAGTTAACCTTTCTTCAGCCTATACCCTTACTTCGGCTGAAGAGTAATAAGAGTTTAATCCAGCCAACCACTCTTTTAGCCGATGTCCTTACTTCGGCTAAAGAGTACTAAGAGTTGGTTTAATCCAGCCAACCAATCTTTAGCCGATGTCCTTTCTTCGGCTAAAGAGTAACAAGAATTGGTTTAATCCAGCCAACCACTCTTTAGCCGATGTCCTTACTTCGGCTAAAGAGTACTAAGAGTTGGTTTAATCCAGCCAACCAATCTTTAGCCGATGTCCTTTCTTCGGCTAAAGAGTAACAAGAATTGGTTTAATCCAGCCAACCACTCTTTAGCCGATGTCCTTACTTCGGCTAAAGAGTACTATGAGTTGGTTTAATCCAGCCAACCACTCTTTAGCCGATGTCCTTACTTCGGCTAAAGAGTACTAAGAGTTGGTTTAATCCAGCCAACCACTCTTTAGCCGATGTCCTTACTTCGGCTAAAGAGTAACAAGAGTTGGTTTAATCCAGCCAACCAATCTTTAGCCGATGTCCTTTCTTCGGCTAAAGAGTACTAAAAGTTGGTTTAGTCCAGCCAACCACTCTTTAGCCGATGTCCTTACTTCGGCTAAAAAGTTAGTTTTTCCAGCCAACTTAGAATAGAATGTTTGGTTATTCCGACCAAACGTCCTGCAGCCTAGATCCTTATCCTGGGCTTAGGAGAGGTGTTGGTTTTTCCAGCCAACCTTACTTTTGATGTCCCTAACTCACTAATACAATCTCATACAAAAAATAACTATGCTAAAAAGAATTGATTTTGTTTTATTGAGAGAAAGGAAAATTACACATACTCGTAAAAAAAAACTAAAAATAAAATAGTTTGAGATTGGCAGTGTTCCATGGCCTTGGAATGGCTTTGTCGTCCTCATCTTCCAGGTGGTATGCCCCCACTTTGCCAGCTAATCCAACCACTTTGTAAGGTCCTTCCCAATTTGGCCCTAACTTGCCATCTCCTGGTATCAAGGTATTTCCCATCACTTTGCGCAGTACTCAATCTCCGATCTTGAATTGTCTTGGACGCACTGTTTTGTTATATTTCCTAGATAACTCTTGTTGGTATGAGGCAATGTGAACCAGTGCTCTTTCTCTTCTTTCTTCCGCAAGGTCGAGCTCCAATGCTATGGCTTCTCCATTCAAGTCTGGATCAAAATTTTCGCTTCTAATTGTGGGGAGGCCAACTTCGAGTGGGATTACTGCTTCCATACCATAGGCTAAGGAGAATGGAGTTTCTCCTGTTGACCGTCGTGGTGTGGTGCGGTAAGCCCATAAAACATGAGGGAGTTCCTCCGCCCACTTGCCTTTGGCTTTTTCTAACCGTTTCTTCAGTCCATCCAATACTACCTTGTTTGATGCTTCTGCCTGACCATTTGCTTGGGGATATGCCGGTGTGGAATTGTAGAACTCTATCTTATATTCTTCACAAAAGCCTCTAAAAATTTTGCCGTCAAACTGAGTGCCGTTGTCTGATATGAGGGCTTTAGGTATGTCGAATCGTGTAATGATATTTTGCCAGACGAACTTCTTCACATCTTTTTCCTTGATTGATGTCAATGCTTCTGCTTCCACCCACTTTGTGAAGTAGTCTGTTGCTGCGAGAAAGAACTTTCTGTTTCTGGGTGCCGTTGGAAGTGGCCCTACTATGTCCAAGCCCCACATTGCAAAGGGCCGTGGGCTGGTCAATGGTAGGAGTTCTCTGGCTGGCTGATGTATTTGATGTGCGAACTTCTGACATTTCTCGCACTTCTTCACATACTTCTCTGAGTCAGCTTGCATGTATGGCCACCAGTATCCTTGCGAAATGGCTCTATAAGCTAACGATCTTCCTCCTTGGTGGCTTCCGCACACCCCTTCATGTATTTCGAACAAGAATGCTTCCACCTTGCTGGGGTGAACACACTTTAGATAGGGTCCTGAGAACGATTTTTTGTACAATGCCATGGATGGAGAGAGCCAAAATTGCTGCGACTTTGCTCGAATTTTGTTGGCTTCTTTCTTTTCTTCCGGTAAGATGCTGTCTTTTAAGAACAGTATAATGGGATCCATCCATGAGGGTCCTAATTCAGCGCAACATACCTCTTCTGCTTCGGGTTCTTCAATGCTTGGTCTTGGTAAGTAGTCGATGAGCAACGGATGAGGGATGGAAGTATCTGCCATTGAAGCGAAGCCTGCTAGTTCGTCTGCTCTGCTGTTTTCTTCCTTGCCAATTTGTTGTATTCTCACTACTTCAAATTTCTTGGTCTCTATTCTGACCAATTCTTGGTACTTGGCCATCCTATCATCCTTTACTTCATAGTCGCCAGAAATTTGGTTTACCACCAGCTGTGAGTCGCTGTAGACCATTAGTTCGGTGGCCTTCATGTAAAATGCTGTTTTGAGTCCTGCAAGGAGTGCTTCGTATTCCGCTTCGTTGTTTGATGCTGGGAAGCCAAGGTTGATTGCTTGCTCCATAACCAGGCCGTCTGGTGAGATGAGGACTATGCCAAGTCCTGCACCATGCCGGTTGGATGCTCCATCCACAAAGAGCTTCCACATCTCTCCAACGAACAACTTCCAGCAAGTAGAGGGGTCAGATGATGTCGTGGGGTCAAGAATGTTGCTGGTGTTTTCTTCAAGGTCCATGCTTGCTGTCTGCCCCTCGCTATCTGATTGTTCCAAGTCTTTATTTGTTGGTGAGTCTTGGTTTGGTGTAGCTTGGTTTGCTTCTTCCTTGCTGTCTTTAGTCTGGTCTGCCTTGGAGTCTGACTGAGTACCTCTTACTAGGGGTTGCGCTATTCCGGCGTCAACTACCGTCCCTAGTTCGGTTGTGTCAGTTAGGTCGACTGGGCAGATATGATGACTTCCAGCAGTAAACTCTGCGACGAAGTTTGTCAAAGATTGGGCCTTTACTGCGGTTCTGGGTTGGAACTTGATGTCGAATTGTCCCAACTCTACTGCCCACTTCAGGATTTGCCCAAAAAAGTTCGCCCTCTCAAACAAAGCTTTTAGTGGGAAAGCTGTGAGGACGACTATGGTGTGGGCGTGAAAGTAGTGTGTCAATTTCCTGGAGGCCATCATTAAGGCTAATGCTAATTTTTCCAGTGGCAAGTACCTTGTTTCGGCTTCCAGCAATGTCTTGCTGACATAAAAGATGGGCAGATGTTAGATTCCTTCTGCACGAACCAACATTGCGCTAATTGCGTGCTGAGAGACTTCCCGGTACAAGAAAAGTTCTTCTCCAGGTACTGGGGTAACAAGTAGTGGTAGGGAAGACATATATTCCTTCAAGCTTTCCAAAGCTCGGTCTCATTCTTCGTCCCACTCGAACTTGACTTTTAATGCTTGAAAAAATGGTCGTAGTCTGTCTGACAACCGGCTGATAAATCAGTTGAGTGCAACCGCCATGCCGGTGAGATACTGTACTTCTTTCACCGAGTTAGGCCTCTCCAGATCCTGGATTGCTTTGATCTGGGAGGGGTCTGCCTCTATACCCCGGTTGGTTACCAGGAAGCCTAGGAATTTGCCAGATCCTACACCGAACGCGCACTTAGATGCATTAAGGCGCAACTTGTGCTTCTTCGGGCATCTCAAACATCTCGCCTAGGTCCTTGAGATGGTCATTCTCATCCTTGCTCTTGACCACCATGTTCGTCGATGTAAGCTTCCATTGTTCTGCCTAACAATGGTTCAAACATCTTGGTGGCCATCCGTTGGATGTCGCCCCTGCGTTCTTTAGGCCAAAGGGCATGACCTTGTAACAGTACAGTCCTCTTGAAGTTGTAAAGGATGTGACCTCCTGGTCTGGTTTATGCATGGCGATTGGTGGTAGCCTCTGTATGCATCTAGAAAGCTAAGTCGGTTGTGCCCCGCCGTAGGTCGACCAGTGATCTATCCGCGGTAGAAGAAAAGTTGTCTTTTTGGACATGCCTTGTTGACTGTTTATAGTTTGACGCAGACACGCCACTATGCCATTCTTCTTTGGCACTACGACTGCGTTGGAGATCCATCTGGGTAGTGCACTTCTCTTAATTGCTCCTGCCTCCAGCAGTTACCTACTTCTTCCGCCACTATTCGGCATGTGGAGTGCTGATCTGCTGTTGCGTTGGATGACTGGTCTGGCAGATGGGTGGACATTGAGTTTGGTGACAGATGAATTTTGGGATCAATGCCTGACATGTCGTAGGGCGTCCAGTGCGAACACTTCGATGTTAGAGTTTAAGAATTCCAGACCTCTAAATCTCTCAGTGCTGGACAACGACGAACTGAGCAAAAAGAACTTATCCGGGGTCTTTTCATCTATTCTTACCTCTACCAAGTCCTCCACTGCTTTCTGATCAGCCGCTTTGCCGACATCTGCGAATAGCTCATTGCTCTCAGGTTCTTCCACCGAATAGAACGTATCCTTTGGCAGCGCGGCTTTGCCATTCACCGTGACGAAGCATTGCTTCGACATGATCTGATCTCCATAGACTATCTTCAATTACTCCGATATCGTTGGGGGAACCACATTACTTGGTGGTAGATGACGCCACCGATCGCATGACATGCAGCCATGTTTTGCCCAAGATGATGTTGTTAAGTGGAGGGGACCTTCAATACCCAGAACTCCACTTGTTTCTTCACGCTTCCTACTCTGACTGGAAGAATTATTTGCCGACGGCCATTCTGGCAGGAGTTGAATCCAATTAGGGGAGATACGGCTGGCGCCATGTCTTTGTCTTGTAGCTTCAATTGTTTGAATGTTTCGTAGTACATGATTCACATGAACTACCCTGGTCAATAGATCCCTGACTTGACGTCAAAAAATCCTTTGACTCGGAGAGTGACGACCAGTGCATCGTTGTGAGGGCAATATATTCTTTCCAAGTCCTTGTCTGAAAAAGGCATGACGTTTGTGGCCTCTGTCTTCCCCTTCTTGATGGCAGGTTGGGCACTTAGCACCTCTCTTAAGTGTTCAGCCTTTTTGATTGATCTCCTGAGCTCGCATACACGCTCAGGTTCAAAGACTCCATGTATCACATTAATAATGCCTTGAGGTAGGGCGTCGATTGGCATTCCGTTGGGGTTGTTATGGTCCTGGGGGGCTGGTCGGGCCCCTCCTTCAATGTATTTGTCCAGGTGACCTGCTGCCACCAACTCCTCCAGGTGCTGTCTCAATGGCGTGCAATTTTTAGTGCGGTGCCCCTTTTCTTTGTGGAAGGTGCACCGTGATCTTTCGTCATAGTCCTTCTGAGCTTCCCCTAGTTTGGCTGGCCATCTGACGAAATGCTCATCTCTTATTTCACTTAGAATTCGATAGATCGATTTCTTAAAGACTGTGGTTATGACAGTGCGGACTCTCAACCATCTTCTATCCTGGTCCTCTCCGTTGTCTCGCCTGCCTCGTCCGTTTCTGTTCGGACGATCTACCACGTTGACCTTTGCTGAGGTCTTTTTTTCTGGTACTATGGTCGTGCCAGATTTTGTTTTGGCACGTGCGCCATCCTCTTCTACCCTGATGTGCTGATGCACTCTCTCCACCAAGGCTTCCATGGTGAGGGGTGGCGTCATGGTGATCGAGTCCCTTAGTCTATTCCCGACTGGAAGGCCTTTTTTTAACTGTGCAATGGCGAGATTGGTGGGGCAGTCCCCAATTTGGTTGAATGTCTCCCAGTAGCGGATATTGTAGGACCTTAGTGTCTCTTTTTCACCCATGTCGATGGAGAGTAACTGGTCAATCTCCACCGGGGTTTTGCTGTTTGTTCTGAATCTTGTGACAAACGCCTCTACCAATTGCGCCCAGGAGGCTATGCTGCCTTCTGGAAGTTTTTCAAACCAAGTCAAGCCTAGATCGCCAAGGCTTGACGGGAAGAGGATGCACATTAGAGCCTCGTTTCGCCGATATACCGCTATAACCTGGCGGAAGTGGCTTAGGTGAATGTAGGGGTCCGTTTTCCCCTCGTACGTAGTGAATTTGGGCTGAAGGAAGCCTGTAGGTAGGGGCGCGTTTTCAATTGCCGGAACGAACGGCGAGGTCTGTAGCCTCGCTAATGCTTTGTCCGTCGGTTCGTAGGCAGGGCGTGGTAATGGCATTCCAACCTCGACGCTTCCATGCGATCGAGGAGCCAATCGTTGAAGGGAAGAAACTCTGCGAGGGTCGTGCGCCCTGGTGTCCTCCTTCCATCGTGCCTTTTCTTCCAGCATGATCCGCAAATCGGATGATCTGGGCAACTCCGTCTGTTTGGATGATGTTTGGTGCGAGTGCGAGGGTCGGTAGGTACTTCCCTCTGTGTAAGACCTCAATGATCTCGTTCTCTCAGACCTGGAGTAACGAGTTCTGGAGGTTCTAGACTGAGTATCGCCTGTCCTGAGGCTTCTACTCTCTGCTTGTGATGGTGTGGAATGCCTTCCATGGTCTTCTGAGCGGCGAGGGGGCGTCTTGTTTTTGTGCCCCTCTCCTGTCGCCACTCTTTTTCCTTTCATCTGGATCTTCAAGGCTTCCATGTCCGCCGCCATCTTCCTTATTAATTCGTCTTGCTCCTTCACACGGTCCTCTAAAACTTGAGGATCAATCCTCCGCCTTTGCCTGTCAGGACTTTGTGAATGAGAGTGACGGGGGCTGTGAGTCCACCTCCCCCTAGTATCTCTTCTTGAGTTATGTCGTTGGGACTCCAAGCCCGCCATGGGAGGGATAGAAGGTAATCCTTCACGCCTTGCACCCCCATCTGGTGTTTGCCGTCGATGGCGGGCTGTGGTAATTCTTCAATGTGCGCCATTGTTCTTAAAGAAGTAAAGCTTGATCAAAAGGTTTTGTCCTGTCTGTTTTTCCCACAGACGGCGCCAATTGTACGGGAAAGAAATAAACCTTCTCGTATAATCCTGTTGATCAAGTCTGCACTCCTCTGTACGTCGTCGCTTTATCACCTGAAAACACAAACGTGAGCTAGCCGGCGGGTGTGTGCCGGAAACCTCTCTGATGCCTAAGTCAGTAAGCTTGACCAATAGACAAAAGCTCTGTGTATTCAGAAAGCAAAGTTGTGTGTTACCTCTCCAAAGGTGATGTTTGTGAGCTTTTATAGGTTTTGTGTGACACAATCCTAGTAGGACTTTTACTTCTCCATGCAGAGTCCTCCTAGGATTCATACGCTTGAAGGACAATGCTTATCCTTCAACACCCCCCTCACTGCTTAAACCAAGTGAGATGGTTTTTATCATGGCCGAACTCCAATATAACCGAAGTAATTATGATCACGCCGAGCCACAGAGTGGACCGAACCGTCTTTAGTTCGGTTCTCTTTTTCATTACTCCTTATCTCGGTTCCTCATGTACAAAGAATGGCGTGGTTAGACCGAGCTACCGAGTAGCAAAGTTCTAACCGGTCTAACCACAATACGTCATGACCAGGCTAACTCTGAGACCGGTCTAACTTCAAAGCGTCTTCCAACCGGCCTAACTTCAAGTCGCTTCCGGACCGGAGTAACATTACATTTCTCTCAGGCCGGAGTAACTTTGTACCTCTCTCGGGCCGGAGTAACTTTACGGCCTTTTTACTCAGCCCTTCGTATTGTGGGCCATAATGACTATTTCCCAGCTCGGCCCAATTTTCACATAAATTACCCTCTCAGAAAGCAATTTTTTAAGTGCAATATTTTTAATGCTAAGTTTTCAAAATTCGTCATGCAATTCTTTAAATACGGATTGTATTTCATCAAAAGAATAAAATTTATTATTAGAATCACATACCTCATCATATTCATTTGCCATTAAGCATAGATGAAATACTTCATTGTTGTTACTTTCCTCGTCAGAGCAACATTCATCATCATCTCCACATATAGATTTTACTTCTTCTGTATTCCATTTACTTGAGTCATGTCTTTGTGTGTAACTTCTAATTTTTCTCAAATCTCTTTTATAGTGTCACATTCACAAATTTTATCATATTCATTAGGATCAAGTGTACAGTACAAATAATGTTTTGCTTTAACATTTGTTTAAGTTTTTCTAAGGTGATTCTCATCTCATTCATCTTCTGTTTTAGGGACTTTCTTTGTGTCTACGATTTTGGATGGAATAATTAGGCAATTTTTAATAATATTCCATACCTTGTAGTCTGTCCCTTGAATATATATATATATATATCATCATTCTATTTTTTCAATAATAATAATTGCTACCGGTAAAATATGGAGGGTTGGAAGGTGAGTGACCATCAATAATTTGTGTTCCAATAATGGTTGCCATTGATTAACTCTAAGACTGTTAAGTCAAAAAATACTAGAGCCCTTGCTCCGATACCAATTATTATCCTTGGTAGACAACCTAAGAATGGGTGAATTGGGTTATTAAAAATAATTTTACAATATTAAAAATAATATACACAATATTCAAATTTTAACAAATAAAAAACAAAACAATAATTATCAATATAAAAGTAAGAGGGATAGGGAATGCCGTCTTTGAAATATCCTCCTCCCTTACCCTCAACTGATAGTAACCCGATCTCAAATCTATCTTAGAGAAACAATGAGATCCTTTCAACTGGTCAAACAGATCATCTATACGAGGCATAGGGAATTTGTTCTTAACTGTAACCCGGTTCAACTTTCGATAATTAATACAAAGCCTCAAGGCCCCATCTTTCTTTTTAGCAAAGAAAGCCGGTGCTCTCCAAGGCAAAGTACTAGGGCGAATAAAACCCTTATCAAATAACTCCTGGAGTTGAACCTTCAGCTCACTCGACTCAACTGGTGCAAAACGATATAGCGCCATAGAAATCGGTGTCGTGCCAGGCTCTAAATCAATAGAGAACTCAATCTCTCGATAAGGTGGTAAACTAATAAGGTCCTTGGGAAAAACATCCAAGTACTCACAAACCACTCTTGGCAACTCAACCTGGGCCTCATCACACTCACTACTCATAAAGCTAGCGAGAAGACAACTAAGCTCACTCCGTCTGCGCGGATCATACACCGGTGGTAAAACTCTACCAACATGATCCCCCAAGAAATGAAAACAATCACTGTTCAAGGTACATATAATAACCCTCTGACGGTAGCAATCTATAACAGCCTGGTATGACGATAACCAGTCCATACCAAAAATAATATCAAAACCAAACATATCTATCAACACAAAAGAAAAGGGAAGTCGATGATCGGCGACCTCTATATCACAGCCCTGACATCCCTGTTTCAGAACCATCTCACTCACAACAGGTGACACAACACAAATAGGAGATGCTAACTTTGCCAACTCCAGCCCCAAAGTAGATGCAAATGCAAACAAAATAAACGAATGGGATGCACTCATATCAATTAACACACTAGTAACTGAATTGCAAAACAAAAAGGTACATCTCACTACTGATGAAGCAGGTACAAGATCTGGCGCTATAACAGCATACACGCGCCTTGTAGGCAATCAATCTGCTCACCTCTGGGAGCATAAAATTGCTGCACTGATTGAGCCGAAGAGGCTCCCTGATTGGCCCTCGAGGTCTGTACTGACTGGGCTGGCTAGTGACTCTGTGTCTATCTCGAACCAGACGCACCAGATGTGCCACCCAATTGTGGGAAAAACCTTTTCAAGTGCCCCGCCTGTCCACACTGATAACAAGTGAGCGACTGGCCTCTGCCTTGACTCTGGCCCTGGGAACGAGTCGAAAATGAAGCTGTTCATTGCCCTTCTCCCCTCTGTGGGCAAGCTGGAGACTTGTGGCCCAACTGACCACATTTGTAACAAGTGATGTCTCCCTGACCATCTCTCTTAGAACCCGAACTTGGCACTGGAAAGGTAGATCTCGAATGCGCTCCCTGGGACTGCTGAGGGTTAGAACCCTTCTGTCTCTTACTGTCCCCATGACCATCATGAGTTCTCCTGGAGCCCCTCATCCTCTCTTCCTCTGTGTGCATGATAGTCTTAAGATGGGCTGCAACCTCCATAAGGCACCCATACTCCCTGATCATGGACCCGGCTACTCGAAACATGAGTCCGGTCGGCAACCTTTTCTCAAACTGCAAACATCAGCGTTCCTCAGTCGCCACTAACTCTGGTGCAAATCTAGAGAGGCTAGTAAAGGTGGCCTCAAACATGACCATTGGGGTTTTCAGTTGTACCAACTTGGAGAATTGATCCTTCAACTTCTCCCTCACTGTAGCAGGTAAGTACTTATCCTGGAAGGCTTCAACAAAGGCCTCCTAAGTCCCTCCAATGCAACCCCGCGCATATTTCCACCACTGACCCGCTTCTCCTTTCAACTGGAAGGACGCCAAGGTCACCCTCAAACCACTGTCTTCGATGCCGAGTATCTCAAACGTCTTCGTCATTTGTTCAAGCTATTCATTAGCCTTCAGTGGCTCCTTAGGATCACCCAAAAACTCGTCTAGATTCGACCAGAAGAACTCTTTCTTCAGAAAAGACGGCTCTGCCTCAGCTACTTGGGCCTAGACTTGATTCTCAGTCCTGAGAATGTCCATAGATTCCCTCAATACTTCGGCCATTTCACGGGCTAAGGCACCCATAGCCTGTTGACCTACTGGCTTGGCCACGTTGGCCTGACCCACTCTTTCACTCTTTCCTCCTGCGCCGGAATCTTATCCGGTATAGGCATCTCATGCCTCCTAGGCCTATTGTCATGAACCAAACTCGCCCCTGTAGGTTTAGCATCGTAACCGGCCAGTAATCCGTGCATTACCAAAGGCCTCTTAACAGATAAGCCTATAATAAAGGGTTGCGGAAGCAAATGTGCAACACATAAATAGTCCAATGAGCTGTGTCGATAAAAGGATGTCATAATTACAAAACATTTACAAAAGTGTAATATCCAGGACCCAACTGTACAAAACAGACAGAGACTAACATAAGTACAAAAATAGCCATGTAACTAGACTTTAATCGGAACCTCCTTGGGAGGCACAACGGTTGGCTGACAAAAACAGAAATGAAGGCCGTTAACTCTGGCCCTGATCACGCGCCGGCTCACCTACATACATAATATAAACTGTGAGTGAAAGCTCAGTGAATAATAACAGAGTAAAGGGGTTTCAATGAATGAGTCCGTATAGAGTCAAAATTCATAATTCAGTTTCGTATCAAATTCATAATTTGTCCAGATCATATACAGAAATCGTAAGTCATGCGTAAGTATACGTAACACATCCATAAGCGCTAACAGAGCAGATACAGAACAGATGCAAACACGTGAGAATTACGAATAACCAGTTCCATAAAGGAACCTCCGGATCCGGGTAACAAAGAATAAACACGCTGAGCCCCATGATGGAGCCTCCGGTACGAGTAACAGAGTGCAGACAGATTAAGTTCCATGATGGAACATCCGATACCAGGTAACAGCCAACACATATCATATGATACTAAGGATGTCAAAAATACATATCAGAAATTGGACGATCATTCATTGTACAGAACATAACATTTCAGAAAACAATTCTTATTTCATCATACAGAAAATAAATAAGGTTGAACATAGCTTTACTATGTTATTACTCACAGTTGGCCTTGAGACAGACAGACGGAGCAGATTGGTCAAACGGTACGCGGCACGTGACCTGTATGATGCATAACAGATACACACTTGAAACACACATTCTAATTCTACATAACTTATGTCGTTTGCTCTTAGTGTGTTTTTAACCTTTGATCCTCATTATGGAGTCTTAAACATGGCCTAGGAATGCCTATGATGGAATGAGAATACAAGAATGCATTAGAAAATATTTCTTAAAACTTGCTGAAAATAAGGTCCACGCTCGAGCGGACTGTAAACTTGAAAAAAAATACTGGTTACATGTTTTTCACGCTCGAAGGACGCTCGACCCCCGCTCGAGCGTAGACTCCCTCGCTCGAGCGGACTGCAAAACACAAGAACTTCTGGGTATATGCATTTCACGCTCGAGCGTAACCATCGTCGCTCGAGCGGAAGTGCATGTACTCAGAGTGCATGCTCGAGCGTGAAGTTCCCTGCTCGAGCATGAATCAAATTTCTGGAAATTCCAGATTCGATCACCAAGCTCAAACTCAACTTTTGAAGAATCCAAAACTCATTTTTCTGGGCCAAAACTTGAGGAAACACATGAAAACTCATAATACAACATGTTTAAACAAATATAACAAGAAATCATGGCCCAAAGGTTTGCCAATTGTACAAAAATTTCATTTTAAACTCAAAACTAATTCATGAACATAACATGCATGTACATTTTTGAGCTAAGGCTATCCAAAACATGATCAAATGCTACTAAATAACATGAAACTCATTGTGTTTCCAAAATTAAAGTGAACTCAACACATGCATGAAGGAATTCTTGAAAATCAATCTTCAAAATGTCATGAAACATGTATGCATGCATGGATTGATCTGCTTCCCTACTCCTTAAGCTTGATTATCACATCTTATAGCTCAATTTACTTGAATTCATGCATGAACAACTTAAATCCACAATTAAAAGAATGAATTTCCAACCTTAAGTTTTAAATTCCAAGTGTGGGAGCTTAAACATGCAATTCTCCTTCAATTCCTCTAACTCTTCAAGCTAACCTCTAGATGAATTCAATTTTTCCTTCCAACTCTCTCTCCCTCACGTTGGGCATCAAGGAAATGGAAAAGTGAAATGAAAACATAACCTTAGTGGGGTCAAAATGGCCTTGTAGGGTCATAATTGATCCAAAAATAAGCTAATTGGTCAAAACTAAGCACATAGCATTAATTAAATCTAATTTAATCGTTCCGAATCGAATTTTAATTAAACCTACCATAAAACTCTATAAATCCTAATTAGCACATAAATCAAGTCAATTTCTGATTCGGACACCGATAAGACCTCCAACTCGCAGACCGAATCTAGAATGTGAACAGATCTTTCTACGCCTAATAGATATAAACACAAACAATGCAACACACACATGCAGTTTAATTCAAAATTTCATCCTCATTACTAATTAGGCACAATTAATCATGGATTAACGTTAATCAGAGGTCGGGTTGTTACAGTCTTCCTCCCTTAAAAGAGTTTGGTCCTCCAAATTCGGATTACCTTCATTTTGGAAAAACATTGGGTCTAACGGAAACAGTTCAGGCTATCTTTTTGTCATGTCCTCTTCTGTCCCCCAAGTTGCATAAGTTCCCCCATGATTCTGCTAATCAACTTTTACCAGTGGTATTTCCTTGTTTCTCAATCTTTTGATCCTGCGGCTCACAATCTGGATAGGTCTTTCTTCATAGGTGTAATCATCTTTCAAAAGTACATGTGTTGGCTCAATGACGTGAAGTGGATCTCTCAAATTCTCTCGAAGCATCGATACATGAAATACATTGTGCATATGCTCCATTACCGGTGGTAAAGCTACCCGATACGATACTGGATTGATCTTTTCAAGGACTTCATAAGGTCCAACATACCTTGGAGCCAATTTTCCCTTAACACCAAACCGAGCTTGACCCTTCATCGGGGTCACTTTAATGAACACATGGTCCCCAACTTCATATTCCTTATCTCTTCTTCGGACATCAGCATAGCTCTTCTGCCGACTCTGTGCAGTTTTCAAACATTGCTGGATCAGTTTCACTTTCTCGATTGTTTCTTGCACAAGTTCCGATCCCAACAAAGGTCTATCACCGACTTCAGCCCAACATATCAGAGAACGATATTTTCTTCCATACAAGGCTTCGTAAGGAGCCATTCCAATACTTGAATGGTAACTGTTGTTGTCCACAAATTTGGCTAATAGCAAATAGGTCTCCCAATTCCCCTGGAAGTCTAATACACACATTCTGAGCATATCCTCCAAAGTTTGGTTAGTCCGTTCAGTTTGTCCATTTGTCTGTGGGTGATAGGCACTACTCAACCTTAGTTCTGTCCCCAAAGATTGTTGCAAAATCTGCTAAAATCTTGACACAAACTTCGAATCCCTGTCAGATACAATAGATACCGGTACACCATGCAATCTCATAATTTTGTTTACATACAAGTTAGCCAATTTATCCGCATTATAAATAGTCTTGACAGGCAGAAAATGGACAGACTTAGTTAAACGGTCTACAACGACTCAGATAGAGTCCATACCTCGAGAAGAACGAGGCAATCCCACTACGAAATCCATGGTTATGTGCTTCCATTTTCATTCTGGTATTAGGAGTGGTTGTAACAAACCAGCGGGTCGTTGATGTTCAACTTTAACCTGTTGACAATGTAGACACCTAGCCACAAAATCTGCAATACTCTTTTTCATTCCAGGCCACCAAAAGTTCTGTTTCAAATTGTGATACATTTTTGTGTTCCCCGGGTGTATGGCAAACTTACTGCTGTGAGCTTCGGTCATAACACGTTTTCTCAAATCACAACAATCAGGTACACAAAGACGGTTTTGAAATTTCAGCACGTTATTCTCAAACACAAATCCCGGCCTCGACTTTGAATCAAATTCCTCTATGATCTTTTTCAAGTATTCATCTTCACATTGCTTCTGTTTGATCTTGTCAAGAATTGTAGGTTAAGCGGAAATAACAGTTAAAATCCCACATTGTTCTCGCACGACAATCTCAATCTCCTTCTGTTCCAGGTCATCTAGCAATTCTTTTCGATTGAACAACAACCATGACAAATTTGCACTAGATTTTTGGCTCAAGGCATCTGCTATGGTATTAGCTTTCCCTGGGTGATATAAGATCTGCAAATCATAATCTTTGATTAACTCTAACCATCGCCTCTGTCTCATATTCAATTCCTTTTGGGTGAAGAAATATTTCAAGCTTTTATGATCGATATACACCTCATAAGTTACCCCATACTAGAAGTGACGCCAGATTTTCAAAGCAAACACCACAGCTGCTAATTCGAGATCGTGCGTCGGGTAATTCTTTTCATGAGGTTGGAGTTGTCGAGAAGCATTGGCAATCACTTTTCCGTTTTGCATTAATACACACCCCAAACCTTTGTAGGAAGCATCACTGTAAACTTAAAACCCATCAGTACCATTGGGCAAGGTTAAAATTGGTGCAGTCATTAACCTGATTTTCAACTCTTGAAAGGTTGCCTCTCTTTGTTCGTTCCAATCAAATGACACATTCTTCTGAGTTAACTGGGTCAATGGCATGGCAAGCTTAGAAAAGTCTTTTACAAATCTCCTGTAGTAACTTGCAAGTCCCAGAAAACTTCTAACCTCTGTCATATTTGTTGGTTTAGGCCAATCAACAATAGCTTTAATTTTCTGAGGGTTAACAGAAACACCATCTTTGTTGATTACATGACCCAAAAATGCCACACTGTCAAGCCAGAATTCACATTTGGACAATTTAGCGTATAATTTCTTTTCTCTCAAAGTCTGTAGGTCATTTCTCGAATGATTCTCATGTTCTTCCCTGCTTTTGGAGTAAATCAGGATATCATCAATAAACACAACAATAAATTCATCCAGAAATGATTTAAACACTCTGTTCATAAGGTCCATAAAGGCAGCAGGTGCATTGGTCACCCTAAACGGCATTACTAAAAACTCATAATGTCCATATCTAGTTCTGAATGCAGTTTTCTCTATGTCTTCAGCCCTAACCTTTAACTGGTGATACCCCGATCGGAGGTCAATTTTGGAAAATACTTGGGCACCCTGAAGTTGGTCAAACAAGTCATTTATTCGGGTCAGAGGGTATTTGTTCTTGATAGTTACTTTGTTCAGTTCTCGATAGTCTATACACAACCTCAAAGATCCATCCTTCTTTTTGATAAATAGGACTGGAGCACCCCAAGGTGAAGTGCTCGGACAATAAATTTCTTATTCAACAACTCCTGAAGTTGAATTTTTAATTCTTTCAATTCTGAGGTAGACATTCTATAGGGGGTCTTGGATATAGGTTGTGTTCCCGGAAACACCTCAATAGTGAACTCAATTTCTCTATCAACTAAGTCCACAGGTAAGTCATTCGGAAACACATCAGGAAATTCACAAACAACAGGGATAGTTTCTACATGAGTTCCGTCAGATGATGCAGTCAGTATACAACACAAGTAACCCCTACTTCCCTTCCTAAACAATTTTCTGGCTTTCAGAGCTGAAATCAGATATGGGGGAGGAACTACCTCATTCCCAGTAAAAGTAAATTTAGGCATACCCGGTGGTCTAAACACAACAGATTTACTTGCACAGTCAATGATAGCATAGTATTTAGTCAACCAGTCCATTCCCAAAATACAATCAAAATGATCAATATTCAAGGGCAATAAGTCAACATATAACATCATATCGCCAATAATAATATCACATGCTGGGTAAATATGAGCACACATCATAGAACCCCCAGACGGCGTAGATACAGATAACACATAGGTCATAAGTTCTAATGGTCTAGTCAATTTCTGAGAGAAAGCATGCGATACAAAGGAATGTGTAGAACCAGAATCTATCAGTACACATGCATTTTGAGAACATACAGAGAGTGTACCTGACACCACAATATAGGTGTTTTGTACGTCACCGGGCACTAAGGCGAACACTCGACCTTGTCTCAGAGGTTCTTTTCCAGTATTGGCTTTTGCATTTGTTTTGGCCGTAGAGGTGGATCCAGCTGAACTTGCTGTAAGACGGCTAGCATTCTCAGACCTGAGTGGGCAATCTTTCACTACATGACCTATCTGGCCACATCGGAAACAAGCACCGGATACTCGGTAGCACACACCCCTATGCCTTCTACCACAATCAGAACAGACCGGGATAGACCCACTACTCTGACTCGAGCTACTTGTAGACCCCGTGTTCTGCTTCTTACTTACATAAGACCAGCCTCTTCTAAAACCATACCCAGATCTCTTTCATTTCCAATCCGTTTGAATAGCTGATGGGGCCTTACTTTGTTTCATAGCGGCTAGTGTGGCTTCCGCCATTATGGATCTATCTAAAACTTCCACATAAGTAGGCAATTTCAATACGCCTACTCGATCAAACACCTTCAAATCTGGTCCACCAAATTTTCATGCTTTCTTGTAATCAGTATCCACCATATGTGGAGTAAACCGTGCCAGTTCAGTGAATTTGGCTTCATACTCAGCTACAGACATCCTTCACTGTTTAAGGTCTTGAAACTCAAACACTTTTCGATCCCTGAAACATTGGGGAAAATATTTATCATAGAAGATCGCATTAAATTGTGCCCACGTCATATTCTCATTGCCACTTCGAATCAATAACCACCACCTTCGGGCTTCATCCTTCAGAGTATAGGTGGCTTAGAGGACTTTCTGGACTTCAGAACAAGGAAACATTTCATATAGCTTTTCCATTTCAAGTAACCACGTCTCTGCTTTCAACGATTCAATTCCATCATAGAATGTCGGCGGTTTCATTTTCATGAATTTCTGTGTCAAGTTGATGATGTCATTACTATCTGCTTTGGCTTGTGCCCGCGGAGGTAGAAGGGGCAAATGTTGTTGTCTTTGCTGTTGTGTCAGAGTTTCAGTCAATGCTGCAAGCATTTGTTCCATTCGGCTCATGCAAGCCTCTAAAGATTCATTTACATCACTTCCCTTGCATTCTCTATGTTGCTATAGAGACATCAAATGATAACAAGCATAGGCATAATCTTATTCGTTTCTTTCAATTCATTTGCTCAAATTTACATTCAGTTTTCATATTCGTTTGGATTACCACACATTCACACATGCAGATGGAATGCCCCTAACTCTTACTAGGACATCTTAAGCTCATATGAACCTGTGTGTGCGGCAGAACACGTGCTCTGATACCACTCTGTCAAGAACCAAACCCGCCCCTGTAGGTTTAGCATCATAACCGCCAGTAATCCGTGGATTACCAAAGGCCTCTTAACAGATAAGCATCTAATAAAAGGCTGCGGAAGCAAATGTACAACACATAAATAGTCCAATGAGCTGTGTCGATAAAAAGATGTCATAATTACAAAACATTTACAGAAGTGTAATATCCAGGACCCAACTGTACAAAACAGACAGAGACTAACATAAGTACAAAAATAGCCATGTAACTAGACTTTAATCGAAACCTCCTCGGGAGGCACAACGGTTAGCTGACAAAAACAGAAATGAAGGCCGTCAACTCTGGCCATGATCACGCGCCGGCTCACCTACATACATAATATAAACTGTGAGCGAAAGCTCAGTGAACAATAACAGAGTAAAGGGGTTTCAATGAATGAGTCGATATAGAGTCAAAATTCATAATTCAGTTTCGTATCAAATTCATAATTTGTCCAGATCATATACAGAAATCTAAGTCATGCATAAGTATACGTGACACATCCATAAACGCTAACAGAGCAGATACAGAACAGATGCAGACACGTGAGGGTTATGAATAACCAGTTCCATAAAGGAACCTTCGGATCTGGGTAACAGAGAATAAACACGCTGAGCCCCATGATGGAGCCTCCGGTACGGGTAACAGAGTGCAGACAGATTAAGTTCCATGTTGGAACCTCCGATACTGGGTAACAGCCAACACATATCATATGATACTAAGGATGTCACGAATACATATCAGAAATTGGACGATCATTCATTGTACAGAACATAACATTTCAGAAAACAATTCTTATTTCATCATACAGAAAATAAATAAGGTTGAACATAGCTTTACTATGTTATTACTCATAGTTGGCCTTGAGACAGACAGACGGAGCAGATTGGTCAAACGGTACGCGCCACGTGACCGACATGATACATAACAGATACACACTTGAAACACACGTTCAAATTGTACATAACTTATGTCGTTTTCTCTTAGTGTGTTTCTAACCTTTGATCCTCATTATAGAGTCTTAAACATGGCCTAGGAATGCCTATGATGGAATGAGAATGCAAGAATGTATTGGAAAACATTTCTTAAAACTTGCTGAAAATAAGGTCCACACTCGAGCGTGGCTTTCCTCGCTCGAGCGGACATGCAGACAATGAAGCTCCGCTCGAGCGTGACTTTCTCCGCTCGAACGGACTGTAAACTTGAAAAAAAATACTGGTTACATGTTTTTCACGCTCGACGGACGCTCGACCCCGCTCAAGCGTGAGACTCAGACCTTCGCTCGAGCGTAGATTCCCTTGCTCGAGCGGACTGTAAAACACAAGAACTTCTAGGTATATGCATTTCACGCTCGGGCGTAACCATCGTCGCTCGAGCGGAAGTGCATGTACTCGGAGTGCACGCTCGAGCGTGAAGTTCCTCGCTCGAGCATGAATCAAATTTCTGGAAATTCCAGATTCGATCACCAAGCTCAAACTCAACTTTTAAAGAATCCAAAACTCATTTTTCTAGGCCAAAACTTGAGGAAATACATGAAAACTCATAATACAACATGTTTAAAGAATTATAACAAGAAATCATGGCTCAAAGGCTTGCCAATTGTACAAAAATTCCACTTTAAACTCAAAATTAATTCATGAACATAACATGCATGTACATTTTTGAGCTGAGGCACTCCAAAACATAATCAAATGCTACTAAATAACGTGAAACTCATTGTGTTTCCAAAATTAAAGTGAACTCAACACATGCATGAAGGAATTCCAGATTCGATCACCAAGCTCAAACTCAACTTTTAAAGAATCCAAAACTCATTTTTCTAGGCCAAAACTTGAGGAAATACATGAAAACTCATAATACAACATGTTTAAAGAATTATAACAAGAAATCATGGCTCAAAGGCTTGCCAATTGTACAAAAATTCCACTTTAAACTCAAAATTAATTCATGAACATAACATGCATGTACATTTTTGAGCTGAGGCACTCCAAAACATAATCAAATGCTACTAAATAACGTGAAACTCATTGTGTTTCCAAAATAAAAATGAACTCAACACATGCATGAAGGAATTCTTGAAAATCAATCTTCAAAATGTTATGAAACATGCATGCATGCATGCATGGATTGACCTACTTCCCTACTCCTTAAGCTTGATTCTCACATCTTATAGCTCAATTTACTTAAATTCATGCATGAACAACTTAAATCCACAATTAAAAGAATGAATTTCCTACCTTAAGTCTTGAATTCCAAGTGTGGAAGCTTAAACATGCAATTCTCCTTCAATTCCTCTAACTTTTCAAGCTAACCTCTAGATGAATTCAATTTTTCCTTCCAACTCTCTCTCCCTCACGTTGGGCATCAAGGAAATGGAAGAGTGAAATGAAAACATAACCTTAGTGGGGTCAAAATGGCCTTGTTGGGTAGCAATTGATCCAAAAGTAAGCTAATTGATCAAAAGTAAGCACATAGCATTAATTAAATCTAATTTAATCATTCCGAACTGAATTTTAATTAAACCTACCATAAAAATCTATAAATCCTAATTAGCACATAAATCAAGTCAATTTCTGATTCAGACGCCGATAAGGCCTCCAACTCACAGACCGAATCTAGAACGTGAACAGATCTTCCTACGCCTAACAGATATAAAAACAAACAATGCAACACACACATGCAGTTTAATTCAAAATTTCATCCTCATTACTAATTAGGCATAATTAATCATGGATTAACGTTAATCAGAGGTCGGTGTTGTTACACCTATCACGCCTACCACCACGACCTCGTTCAAACATCCTAATAAAGGTAACAAAGGAATTAGCACATTTACAAATGTGTCGATGCTATCTCACTCACGTCCTAATACAATGGACAATAGTAATTCACTCCAGTTAAGCACATAACCACATAAACACATACAAATTTCATTTCCGGATAATGACCGTCCCATGGCATCGCTAGAGTTCCTGTTAAAAACGACAGTGATCAAGTGCCTTTCCAACAAGACTCCTAGAAACCCATAGACCCGACCAACATCCCAGAAATTAAATCTCATACCCATATAATCACATAAGTATGTTATCATATAAACACATAACATCATACTTAAGTCTCTAACAAGCGAGACAAACCCACTGTGGTACTAACCACTTCCCATATACCCAAGTATTCAAACCCTGGTACGCTCTGATACCAAGTTGTAACGCCATCAAAATATGATATAATCAATCATTCACAAGATCTATAGCTATAATAGAAATGTTATATTTTCATTCATTAGAGTTAATATTACAAAAGATATCACATGCATTACACTTTTATAAATGTTCATCTTGAAACTATAACATGTAACTCTAATTGAGAACAACAAAATAAATGCCCTAAGGGCTTACATCTTTCCAAGATTTCGCTTGGTTACAACAAAAGAAGAGTCTAGTCTCTATACAAGTAAAGCCCTCAGCTTGAATAAACATTCAATACAAAACAAAATCACAAAAATGGAGCTTTCAGCCTCTAAGCCTCCCAAGCTATGTCCTTGGAGGTGGCATGTCACCTGTACCTAAAAATGGTTTCCCAAGTAGGGTGAGCCAAAGCCCAGTAGAGATATGCTAAACAATATATGAGAATTAACTAAGCTATCAGCATCAGATAAATGTTCAATACTAGTAAACCAACTTACACCTTTTTCATGACCAATCAATATCGACATCCGTATTTCAGTCCGTTTCTATTCATTTATTCAAATCAATTTATTGACATGGTTCATTATTATCTAAACAATTCAAAACGAGACTACAACTCATTTATTAACACTTCAATAACAAACATTATTCAACACTTCCACTTTCTTGCCATTTTACGGAATCACATCCGAGGGAACTGGCACCCATATATGCGTAATTTCGGGACTTTCACCTTGGATACTCTGGCCAACTTAATTATCAATGGAGTCCATCCTCTATCTCTTCCCAAACAATAGAGTACATCCCTTATTTCCTCCTATACAATGATAAATATACAATGTATTTAAAAAGCATGTCATATACAATGACTACCAAAATTCACATATTCAACAATTTAATCAATCCATCATATTCCATGATAATATTCATATGACTAGTTCCAATTTACCTAATCCTCATGTAGTTTCTATAACAATCATAGCTATCCTCCACCGATAGTCCAAAACAGATATTTTCTAAACAGATAAACAAATCTATCAACAGATAAATTATTAACTTTTTCATAGGTGTGTGATTTATCAAACCAAACTACACCATCAATTTCATAATTCCCAAACCAATTTCATTATTTATACAAATAGTTATTTTAACTCAACTTAGGGCAATTTTCCCCCTATTCCAAAACATCAACCCATAGGTCCAAATCTCACCATTTCAACAATAAAGAACCTCATACACAAACCCCCAAGGTTACTTTGCAAATCAACATGAAAACCCCCATTTAGTTTAGAGCCCAAGCCCTAACTTTTACCCAAATCTTCTCAAATCCCATCATTTATACAAAATGACAAATATCTAGGTTAAAACCCATATCAAAGAGTAGAATATCCCTACCTCAAGTGTAGAAGCTCAAATGAGAAGAAGGAAAAACTTTGAAGATGACCAAACTCCACCTTTTTCAGATCAAAAGGAAGCCACGCAAAACTCTATCTTTTTAACAAAAGAAGTAGGGTAGAAAAACCCTAGACCATGAAGTATTTGCAGAGAGAGAGAGAGAGTTTTAGAGAGAGAAGGTGATGGGCTAGGGTTTTTAGGGAAGAAGAAGATCAAAAAATGGTGTAAAATATCTCTGTTGCGAACTAATATACGCGACGTTCACTCGAGCGAAGGAGTTATCGCTCGAGCGATCAGACACAACAAGTAACCTCGCTCAAGTACAAGAAGAGTCGCTCGAGCGCAGAATACAAAGCTTCAGGTCTGCCATCGACGCAGACACACGCTCGAGCGCAAGAAGTCTCGCTTGAGCGAAAAAACAATTCCACAAAGCTCGCTCGAGCGCAAGAAGCCTCGCTCGAGCGAAGAACTTACGTCTTCCCAGAAAAACTGCGTCTGAGAGAGAAACCTGAAGACCCTCAGTTCTCGCTCGAGCATAATAAACCTAGCTCGAGCGAAGAACCAAATTACACAAGGCTAGCTCGAGTGCAAGAAGCCTCGCTCGAACGAAGAGGCCAAAATCTGGGCAACAATCATTTGAACCAATCAACAACCAACCTGTTCCAAACTCGCCCAACAAGTTTCAAAACTCAAATTCAAAGAATTAAAGGAAAGAAACAAAACGTAAACAACAACATACAATCACGAAACCCGAGTTCAGAATGCAATAAAGGTCGAAGTAAAACCAAGATCGCTATACACTTGACCTCCAATAACATTATGTTTGTTCACAACAGAGACGATTAATCGTCAAAAAACAACTATACAAGCACTTCTCGAACACCATTTTAAAGAATACAATAAAACAAAATAAGCAAAAAAGCAACCAAATAAACAATCGTCAAACAACCCCTTAGGGATTATTGACTTTTAGTTATTACTGAGTTAATAATTTTTATGTTTATAATACTCTCAAAATTCCTTGCGGATTGACAATCCCGGTCAAAGCTCCAATCTCACCGGTTGGCATGCTGGGCCCAAGAGCTCAAAAGTACCTACAATTGATGTTACGAGAGGGAATATACAATAAAGTAATTTATCACAAAACACAAAGTGTTGACTTGATCATTTATATAATTATTCGTGTCTCTAATTCTTTTATTATTTTTATTTTTATTTTTTTCAAAAAAAAGACTGGTGACAAATATTTATTAATCCATTTCTTATATATATATACACACACAACAATAACCATTAATCAGGATAATTCTATTGTCTTATTGTACTCTGAATAACATCATGTAAAAAAGAGGAAATATCATTTTATTTTTAAATTTTCATTCGTTTTTCAATTTGATCCTTACACTTCAATTAATATCAATTTTACATTTAAATTTTTAAAATTTTGATGAATTTAAACTCTGCTATCACATTCTATCTACAATTGAACGAAATGTGTTGACGTGACACCAAAATTTATTAAAAAATTTATTTTACTCCCAAACTATACCTTAAAAATCAATTTGTTCCTCACATCAACACATTATGTCCAATTATAGACGGAATCTAACGGTAGGGGTCAAATTGATTAAAATTTTGAAAGTTTAAGTATAAAATTGATATTAATTAAAATCTGGAGGTTAAATTGAAAAACAGTGAAAATTTGGGAGGCGAAATGATATTTTCTCTGTAAAAAAATTTCAATCGAAATTCACAAGAGCAAGAGCAAGGAGCATCTTCATGGAAAGTTTAAACCTACAAGAAAAATAGCAACAAAGAAAAAAAAAAGAAGGAAAAAAATGTTAATATCATTCTATGAACTACCAAAATTCAATTGAAATTAAGTTAAGCCCAGAGAGAGCATATGGGAACTTACCGCCACACTTAAAGTGTCGAGGAACCATTTTTCCACAACTATTGAGGAGCTTCATGGTCTGGTTGACATTGATGAGGGAGATGAGTTTGGGAGTGAACATAGGGCACAGGCACTCAAAGTGCCCCGATCTTATATATACACAACATGCTACCGTCGGCGGCTGCCCAAACACCGCCTGGCTACACGCATTTGTCACCAGCTGCCTCTCTCTTTGACATTCACTCGGCCTCAGGTTGTCGCTGAAGCCTTGTCCCTTTGCCACCTCACAGCCAAGCACCAACGTTAGTCCGACCATGACCATGAAGAAAAAGGTCCTTGAACAACTTCTCTTATTGTTAGCTTCCATGTTACAAAAAATTGAGTAATCCAACTAGTTCAAAACAACTCAAACAGACTAGTTTTGTATATATAAAGGCATCAAGGTCAACAACTTGCAAAAACCAAATGACGAGACTTGGCGTAACTTGTGGCCGCCTTTATTTTTTATTGGGTCTTGCTAATTATTGTCTGCTGATGTTGATGAAGAAAATAATTAATGTAGAATTAGTTTGAATTTTAAGTCACGGTTGATGTATTTTTAATATATTTTATACATGATTATTAATAAAAAAATGATATACAAACTTACTTTTTAAATTTATTTTTTATACCTCATGATATGTGATATAATTAGTTAATAATTACAAAAAGGGTAATGCTAGGGACACCAAATTTTCTACCAAACAAATGACCAAATGTCTCACATGGGTAATGATATGAAAGAGAGTGTTGTCTTTAATGTACTAATTGATTGTCACATCATTAGTTTTAAAATTTTAATTTAATTTTTTTGTGTTGAATAATAATATGAGAAATGTTTTTTTCCCCAAAATTATCATTTTTAGGTTCGTCTTCAGGGCCTATTTTTACCTAGTAAAAGTTGGAATTTTAAAATGTCTATTTCACACAAAATTGTAGCCTTTTGAGTAATATTTCCAACGCCACTTGATTTACCTCAATCTAATGTCGAATGAGAGATATACCCAAAATACGAAAATTTGGTGGGGATGTGCGGCCGCACATCCTATTTCTGTATTTTTCTGCAGCTGTACATGGGTTGTGCGGGCGCACAACCCCCTAATACCCAGAATTGGTTTCAAAGTTGAACTGTTGGTATATTGTTTGAGGCACTAAGAGGAAGCAATTGGGCAACCCTAACACGACCTAGGGTGTTTCCAAAGGCTCCTCATTCCCTATAAATATAGCCTTTTACCACCCTCTTTGGAGCCATTTTTGAAGTGTTTTAGCTAAGTTAAAAGTGTGAACTCACCACCCCACTTCCATTTTGAAAATCCTAGCCCTAGCGGCAGCTCTACAACCTAAAGTAGATCTAGCACTTGAAGAAAGTTGTTACCCTAGGTAGGTAACCTAAGAGGGAGGTGAATTGGGTTTCTAAATAAATTGTTAAATTTAAAATATTAACCTTATATAGAAAAATGCTTAACAATATAAAATGAAGTAATGAAATAAAACAAGCAAAGAGAAGAGAAAGAAAACTTAAAGATTTATAGTAGTTCGGTTTAAACCAAGCCTACGTCCACTCCTCAAGTTCCTCCGTGAGAATTCTCCACACTATTTTTCAAATAGTAGTTACACCACTAGCTTCACAGGTGCTAGTAAACATTTACAATAAGTGATCAAACCCAATCACTCCAACCAACTAGTTTTGAATATGATGCCTAGTCACACCTAACCCAAGTGATTTTATCCCGAAAAATCACTCACAAAAACTCTTTCTTTTTACAAGAATAATAAGAATGATATAAAAACCCTTTTACAACTTTCGCTCAATATCTTAACAAATTCTTTCTTAGAAAAAACATAACTCAATGAAGCACAATACAACTTGAATATCACAGATATAATCACTTCTCTTGTTCTTCCTATTCAAACAGAATGCAACTAATATATATGCTCAAAATATATCTGTTGGATGATGGGAGCTGCTTCTCTACTAAGCCGATGTCCATCTTTTTGTCTTTTTCTTTAAGCACACAGAGTTTGAAATTATAGAACAGATGTATGTGGATGCTGATGGGAGTGCTGGAGGCCTGTTATGTATGTGGAAGCCTGAAATCTTCTCTCTAGTTGACTGCTGTTGCAATAGGAGCTTCATCATACTATCAGGTACCTTATTTAATAGCTTGGACTGTGTGATTGTGAATGTGCATGCCCCTAATGATGTGAGTGCTAGGAGAAGCTTATGGGTCTCTTTGATCAATCTTAAGGCTGTTTTCCCCAAACCGTGGTGTATAGGGGGACTTTAATGAAATCAAATCAATAGATGAAAGGAAGGGTTGTGTAAGAAGGGATAGGGGAATGGCAAATCTTTGTAATTTCATAAGTTGTCTAGAATTGATTGACTTCCCTATGTTGGGAAGGAAATTTACTTGGTGTAATTCTTTGGAAGGGGAGAGATGGAGCAGGTTGGACTGGTTTCTTGTTGGGCCAGAATGGTTGGTCTGGTTTAGGTTCAAACTTTGGGGTCTTCATAGATTCATCTCAAACCATTGTCCAATTATTCTAATAGAAGATGATAGAAACTGGGGCCCAAAGCCTTTTAGATTCATAAATGCTATCCCTCTTTTCTAAATGAGGTGAAGAAAGTGTGGGAGGGTACTCAGGTGGATGGCTGGGCAGGATACAGATTGAAGATTAAGTTGCAGGCACTTAAACAATCTCTACGGCAGTGGAACTCTGAAGTGTTTGGGAATATGGATTCTAAACTGAAGCAAGCTGAAGAGAATTTGCATGCCATAGATCTAATTGCTGAGAGTAGAGATCTTGTTCTGTTTTGTTTCTCAGCGTCAATTTGCAATGCTGGTGAAGGTAGGCTAGTGTGTGTATGTTGTTGCTGTTGAGAGTTAATTTAGTTGGTGAAGATGCTAGGATTGATCAAATGCATGGCAAATCAGTATTCATATAGTTAAGAGTATTAATCATTAGTTATGGTCAATGCAACCTCAGTAGCAACATCTACTTCTGGTTATGCCAATGCTCTGTTGTTTTGCTATGCTCTACCTATGGCTGCTGTTTTGGGGATTTTGTGCTGGTTGGTCTGTCTTTGATGAATGGCTGTTTGTGCTGTTTGTCTGTCTTTGATGAATGTTTTGTGCCGGTCTGTGCTGTTGTTGTCGTGTTGGGTGGTCTCTCCAAAATGATGAGGTCAATATGGACTAAGGTGGACTATTGGCAGCAATCACAAAGAAAGGGCAGAGAGTAACTACAGAAAGTGGAAGAATTGAAGGTGGCTTGGGCCCTGATGGGCTTATGAGAAGCTTAAGTGGAAATGGGCCTTCAAAACCCAGTATTAATTTAGAAGTAGTTTTTGATCAAGCCCAGTTTGATGGCCTACTGAATGAACAAAACAGGGACAAGTCTAAGTCAAATGGGCTGGGCCCTAGCTGTAGCAGAGTTGCAGAGCATCTGGATCCAACACATGTTCATCCCAGGTGGAGAATGGCAAAGGCATTGCTATTGACAGTGTTGAAGGAGATAGTCAAAGCAATCAAGATACTACACCTAATAAAAGATTAGAAGGCAAGGAGAGTAAAGGAAAGGGTCGGAGAAATCAGAGGAAAATAGTGATGAAAATGGGGTTTCAAAGGGGGGCCATCTTTAGAGCAACTGTAGCTATAATTTCTTCTTCACTATCTTAGACTAGTAGATCAAGCAAACACGATATGCTATTAAAGGAGGCTCAAGCTACAATTCGAGTTGGACATAGTCTGGGCATTGATTTTGAAGGCAAAGATGATGAAGTTCTGAGGAAAATAATTGAAATGGAGGAGAATGACATGGAATAGATTGTTGATAGGAGTGATAGTGCAGGGGTTTAGATCAGCATCAAGGGCTGCTCAAGAGTGAATAGTAAGTTCTTATGAAGCTTCTTTCTTGGAATATTAGAGGGCTTGGTAGGCCTGAGAAGAAGAGGAGAATCAAAGCAGTTATCAAAGAAAGAAAAGTGGATATGGTGATGTTGCAAGAAACAAAAAGGGCAAACATTTCAGATCGGTGTGTGAAGTCTATCTGGCCTTATGACCAAGTTGCTTACATGAATGTGGATGCTGATGGGAGTGCTGGAGGCCTGTTATGTATGTGGAAGCCTGAAATCTTCTCTCTAGTTGACTGCTGTTGCAATAGGAGCTTCATCATACTATCAGGTACCTTATTTAATAGCTTGGACTGTGTGATTGTGAATGTGCATGCCCCTAATGATGTGAGTGCTAGGAGAAGCTTATGGGTCTCTTTGATCAATCTTAAGGCTGTTTTCCCCAAACCGTGGTGTATAGGGGGGGACTTTAATGAAATCAAATCAATAGATGAAAGGAAGGGTTGTGTAAGAAGGGATAGGGGAATGGCAAATCTTTGTAATTTCATAAGTTGTCTAGAATTGATTGACTTCCCTATGTTGGGAAGGAAATTTACTTGGTGTAATTCTTTGGAAGGTGAGAGATGGAGCAGGTTGGATAGGTTTCTTGTTGGGCCAGAATGGTTGGTCTAGTTTAGGTTCAAACTTTGGGGTCTTGCTAGATGCATCTCAAATCATTGCCCAATTATTCTAATGGAAGATGACAAAAATTGGGGCCCAAAGCCTTTTAGATTCATAAATGCTTGGGCATCTCATCCCTCTTTTCTAAATCAGGTGAAAGAAGTGTGGGAGGGTACTCAGGTGGATGGCTGGGCAGGATACAGATTGAAGATTAAGTTGCAGGCACTTAAACAATCTCTACGGCAGTGGAACTCTGAAGTGTTTGGGAATATGGATTCTAAACTGAAGCAAGCTGAAGAGAATTTGCATGCCATAGATCTAATTGCTGAGAGTAGAGATCTTGTTCTGTTTTGTTTCTCAGCGTCAATTTGCAATGCTGGTGAAGGTAGGCTAGTGTGTGTATGTTGTTGCTGTTGAGAGTTAATTTAGTTGGTGAAGATGCTAGGATTGATCAAATGCATGGCAAATCAGTATTCATATAGTTAAGAGTATTAATCATTAGTTATGGTCAATGCAACCTCAGTAACAACATCTGCTTCTGGTTATGCCAATGCTCTATTGTTTGGCTATGCTCTGCCTCTGGTTGCTATTTTGGGGATTTTGTGCTGGTTGGTCTGTCTTTGATGAATGGCTGTTTGTGCTGTTTGTCTGTCTTTGATGAATGTTTTGTGCCGGTCTGTGCTGTTGTTGTCGTGTTGGGTGGTCTCTCTTCTCGTTGGTCTCTCTCCAACTCTGGAGATGCTAGCAAATGATTGGATGAGCTAAATTGTGCCAACCTCGTTAGGATGATTTAGCCCGTTGGGATACTTTTGCACCTCCCTTTTCTTTATTGATGTAATTCGCTTTGTACTTTGTACTTTGTACTTGTTTATTCCATCAATAAAGTTCTTTTTTGCCGATCAAAAAAAAAAAAATATGAACTTGGTCCCCATCTCAAACTTGCTCCCTCTCATGCTTGTAGGTTCTGTTGATGATGAGACAATTGCCTTTTGTATGATTCAGGAATTTCAACATAATCTATTCAGAAGACAAAAAATTAAAAAATTCTCAATTTTGAAGTCCAAAATTCTTTTAGTTGTCACATTATAAGCTAAATTGAAAGCTAAATTATTAGCAACACCAAAATTTCAGACACCATTCTGTTGGGCCAATACACTCCCAACCACTGTCAAGTGTAAATTAAAATATACAAAAATAAATTAATTTACTAAGACAAAGAAAATAGACAGCCATAAGGGACACCCAGATTTATGTGAAAAACCTCCTATGTAGAGTAGAAAAACCGCGGTGCAAATATAATCTCCACTATATCAAAAGAATGGGTTCACAGTATTTCTCCCCTCAACAGGGAGTACACTCTCCACTCAACGCACTAGTGGCTAAACTCTCCAAATAATAGGTAAACTCGAACTCTATCAAAAAGGAGGTATACGACACACGTTTTTTGCCCAAATTTTGAGGAATACAGCAAAAGGAGATATCTCTCACCTGTCACTCCGCTCAACTCTTGCTCTACTTGAGGAAAAAAAACTTCAATACAACAGTGATACCATGTCATTGGTATCACCATCCAATCATTTCTTATTTTTTACCCACCATGTATATGTGGTAAGACAATTATTGGGCTGACCCTCCACATCATGTAACTTTATTGCTTGTTGGTCATACCATGTCATCGGTGTCACCATTACACTGAATTTTTACTCCTGCCTTAGAAGCTCCCTCGAATAGGGTAGTTTATAGTTGAGATTGAGTCCTAGGAAAACCAAATCCCATCTGTCTGACCACATTTTACTGTGCTATTTTTCTAGATAAAGATCTGTGGTAGAAAATCAGCAAATATGTTTGCTGCTGTATTTATTTCTACCCACCGAAAAAATTCATGCTTCACAACCTCCTTTTCAATTGCTTGAACTTACTCTTTCTTCAATTGTGAAAGAGCATTTACTATCTTTGAGATTTTGCATTAACATCTTCATTAATGATATTTGGTGAGGTGGACCCTAACACATTCCTTGAAACCAAAGAATTTCTCTTTTAAGTCTAGCTCTAGAAATATGAACCACACAACCTTAATTTGTTTCTTGATCAAGCAAACCAATAAAATCCTGTAAAGGATTTGCACAAAAATATGCTATGGAAATAGGAGGCAACAAAAAACAAAAAAAACACCCACAAAACCATTCACAACATATGAAGAAAGTTATACATTTCTTCCACAATGAAAAAACCAAATTTACTCAAGTGGGTAATGTTCAGGTGTGCAACGTATGCAACTCTTACCACAAAATTACTCAAGTTTTTACAAATTTACATAAGTAATCTCACCAAAATGAGTAAATTGAATATAAATTTGCATAAGTTCACCTTTATTAATAGAATTACACGAATTTATATTCAGTTTACGTATTTTTGTGAAATCATTTATGTAAATTCATGAAAACTTATATAATTTTGTGGAATGGTTGCATACAATGTGTATGGCACACCGGGAGATTTTTCATTATTATTTGTGTGTTGAGTTGAGTAGGTGTTGAGAAATGTCTTAGTACAATTAATCTTGTTGAGTTTCAATTGCTTACTCAAAGCCCTTTTTTGTGATCAAGACCTAATGATTTGGTAAAGCAAAAAAGACCATACAAAATGAAGCAGAGAAACATCTTGAACCTTCTGGTAAGCATGATATGTCACTTCTGCCTAATCCAAGACTCATATTTTCCTAACTTTAGCTTTCTCAAAAGCCACTTTCAACTTTGCACCATCAAGAATCTTGAAGTGGAACAAATATCAGTAAAACACTTGTTAACAAAAATCCTTAAACTAATTATGACCACAAAGTTTGCAATCACTACCTAGATGCCAATACAAAACTTGTGAACTAGCAACATAATCTTGAACTAGCAACATAATCTTGAAACAGATCTGATTGCATAACAGAAATGAACAGATTTAGTTCTAATCACAGATTTAATTCCAAACAGAAATCAACAGATTCAATTCCAACACAGAGATCTGTTAAAAAAAAAAAAAAAAAAAAACACAAATCTGACACAGACCAGGACAGCCCATTTCAACAAATTAATAGCACATACGTACATACAGATATGTTTGGCATATGCTGATAATTTTATACATCAACACATTGTTTGACTAGAAAATTACCTTCTTCCCTCTTTCTATGTATTTGACTGCTAGAAGCTCCTTTGTCTTCTTATCCCTCACCAATCTTGCCACTCCAAAATTCCCAGAACCAAGTTCTTTCAAGGGCTCATATTTTTCCTCCATCCCAACACACCCCCAACTCAGAAACCAACAAAATCCAAACCAAAAAACTCAATGCCCACCAAAGAAAACCAAAAACCCAGATGAAAAACCACAAAATTCACAGAGAGAGAGAGAGACAGAGAGAGATTGTTTCAAAAATGTAAGACCCACCCAACCAAACCACATAAAAAAAACCCAAAAGATTCTGCTATTATAAGCCTTCCTTTGGCATGCCAAAAATCTTGTTTTTTTTTTTTTCTCAACTATTTTAGAAATAAAAATATAAAATAAATTAAAAAATTTATAAAATAAAATGTTATATTTAAATTATAATTATTTTTTTTATAAAAATTTAAAAAAATTTCAAATATATTAATTTTATTTATTTTAAACAAAATTTTATAAATCAAACCTAATTAAAAAATCAAAAAATCATCTCATAACTCAAACGAAGCCGGTCTAAATCAAAATAATTTTAAAAAATCAGAATGAACTGTACATGATACATAGACATAGACGTGTATTAGAGGACACGTGTGGAGGAAAGGGTGGCTTCAAAGGGTCGGCCATTGGAGGCTGTGATGCTGACAATCTCTGACACTGGTTGTCAAGAAGTTATTGATTGATTCTTGGCATCGTGACGTGGTGCTCAATTCAATATTTTGAAAATTGAATTGTTGAATCAATCGAAAAAATAATCAGATAAATGGATTATTAATTTAACTGTAAGCGAATAGGAATTTAATCGTGATATTATA